>CASHTH010002612.1:0-35578 GCA_030341885.1 Geodia barretti | reverse complement strand
AAGTGAGACACAAGGCCCCCCTGGATATACTTTTTCCCTCTCGAAAGCAGTTTAAAAATGTCGAGCACAGAAAACAAGTGGAAAAATTCATCATGGCATCTTCAAACAAAAAATAAAAAGAAATAGAAAAGGGGGATATATGGGATGGCATTGAAGCAAACAAAAAAGACCCCGTAACACTAACCAACGTACAACAACCAGGGGCTCATTCAAGCATTGACCAACCAGCAAAGTGGCACAAAGCTACATGACACCATCCCTATATCTTTGTTGTTAGATCTGGGCTCTGGCAATAGAGGTGTCTGCATGTATATCATATTAGCTCAAGGAAAAGAGTTTGCTTATAACATAAAACAAAAGATATCGGGATGTGTCAATGTAGCTTTGTGCAACTTTGCTGTGTAATGAATGACCCCTTGCTTTGTTCCTATTTTGGTGGTCATTCAGAGCCACCATATATCCCCTTTTCATTTTCGTGAAGAATGATTTGTTTCCACTTGTGAGCATACAAACTGAGACACAGTTGCCTCAGCTTTTCATGCGTGAGGTCCCCAGCGGCGCATCAGCTGCATAAGGTGATTTATGCCGGCAGGGAGCATCTGGAGAGAACATGTGATGGCCGCTTTCAATCTTCACCTACGAATATGTCCATCACACACGCGGGATAGAACATTACAGTCACTCTGTGGGTCCACCAGATATGAATATTATCTTGTCTGAAATGCCACTGGCTCTATGCAATACACATGAATACACTGCTGCAATTCCCTGTGGTGGCCAGCCTGGCTCGAGCCTGAGAGGCTGTTTACTGGGTTTGAATCCAACCAATCCACACCTATATAACACAAAACTCTACTAGCATCGCTTATATAGAAACACAATTAATTGGCTAATTTTAAGTTTTTCTATAGCACCACTATGATGCAAGGCTAAATTTAAAAGCAAGAATGCTGTAGCTAATACAATAGTCCGGATTTGTGAGCCATTATTGTTGTACCATTGAACCTTGCCTACTACAGAGGCAGCACAATGAATACTATCTCTGATTATAACATCACACCACACCTAGTAGTGTTTCGTGACAGTTTGGCAGAGAGCTCATTATAGGATGTATGGCTGTCTATTATTGTGACTCACTCAATATTTCAATGACATCATTGGAATGCTGCATCAAAGGCACCAGAGTGTCCTCCATAGATGAATATGACAATGTGAGTATAGCTTACCACTACCTAAGTTGTTTTTTTGGAGTCTTACTGGCTGGATGTGTTGATTAAAAGTAAGCGAAATGATAATCACAAAGTTGCCTTGAAAGCACCGTTAATGAATAATTAACTTGTTATACCTTATTTGTCGAAAAATAAACATTTGTACCCACAGACAAATACTAATTCTCTGGAACTCTGTTACAACACGTGTGACTGAGGTCTACACACTCTATTATACCGCATGTGAGTCTCTCTCAAAACAGGGCTTTTCCCAGACTAACATACACCAATCCAATTATACACCTGAGACGGACGTCTGTACAGTGCAATGGACTGCATATGACTAGGGCATACATCTCCTCTCCATCCCATCTCTCCTGGGACCCAGTTTCCCTATGCTGATGTCCCGGAGAAATGCAATGGTAACCTGCCTATTGAAGGATACATACTGACCAGCTGGGCAGACCCAAATGAAGGCTGCCTCTGTGGAGATACTCTCCAGAACCTCAATATTAATATATATGGCACAAGAAAAGAGTTGTGCGGTTCATTTCGCCACACATCTTGCATATTAAGCCACTTATGTAGATAGCTGCATTGTGTAAGCTAGTATGTAGCTAAGTGGTCCATGAGAATGAGAAATTCTTGAATTATGCTGTCATATGCGAGTTTTCACAGAAAATAAATCTGTGTATCCACAAAATAACGCTTAAATCTTAAGAATCCAATTTGACCAGTACTGCAATCTGATAATGCACACCATGGGTTAAATACTGTTTCTTAATGCGTAACACAACAGTTGCATTGTCACAACAGCCACTTGACACAATTCTCAGAGTGTTATTTTCTGTCAGTGATCCAGGCAGCACGTTCCTCCAGGTAGGGAGTGTGTCTGTCACCAGAGTTGAGTCCAGCAGGTCTCATGATGGTGTATGTCTCCTCCTCCCCATCTCCCGGGGCCCTGGTCTGGGACTCTTGTTTCTTGGCAGCCAGGAGCTCAGCATGCAGTCCCTCAGTCTCGGGGCCAGTGGGGATGGGGACAGGGGAGCTGTGGTAGACATTGTCCACACTCCGAGAGACACTCCCTCTCCTCCTGGCAGAGGGAGGAGGAGGAGGGAGGGAGGTCCCTGGACTCTCCTCCATGTTCTCATACAGTGGTCCCTCATATATAGGGTTCCTGTTCTCCTTGGGTTCTTGGGGTACTGAGAGTTAGTTATAATTTAGCTATTAACTTTTTAGATTGGTTTGTAAACTTACTAATACTGGTTGAAAACCTGTTTCTGAGGTACACCACTACCACCATCAAAAGACACAGCAACACTGCAGCCAGCACTCCGATAATTGTTAGCATCAAAACTAGAGAAGGTGGGGAAACTGTCAAAGTCTGTGAATATACATCAGTGCTGTCACCTGTGTCTGAGTTTCTGCCAGGTTCGTCTTTAATGTCACATAATGTGTGATGAGGATGACATAACATTCACAGGGGTACTATATAGACCGATCTTACCCTTTTGAAATAGTGGTAGTCTCAGGGGGAAAGAGGATGTACTCTGTCCCCCAGTGTGGAGAAAGACGAGAGCAGTGTAGTAGCCATGGTCCAGGAGAGAAGAGGTAGTGTTGCTGTAGTCCACATCTCCTCCTCTGTACTCTGAGACTCTGGTGTCCTGGTAGACCAGTCTCCCTGTCCTCTCTTCCTCCACCTCTACTCTGTACCTCATCTCCTGGCCCTCACACAGCTGCGGGAACTGAACAACAACACGCTAATTCTAAAACACTAAGCCTGGTTAAGTTATTGTACACAGTGGCTCGTTTACTTTTAATTTGAGCTTGAGTACAATAACTTTGTTTTGGGAGAGAAGGTTTCCGTCAATAGAGAACTGTTTGTCCGTCACATCTTACCAAAAAAGGAAAGTTTTCACACCAACAACATAATGGAAAGAGCAGTAACCTCTTTGCATGGACTCTACTGGAGATGGTTCACTCTCCCCAATGTCACTGACTGCTGCTACTCCAATACCTATATGACTGCAGTTATCAACATTTTCTTCCAGACTGAGAGTGATGTTGTTGTCAGTGGTATTGGCTGTGGCTCCTCCATCCCTGGTGTAGAGAGTGTAGTGGAGTACCGGGTGGTCAGTGTGGGAGAATGGCTCCTCCCACTCCAGTCTCAGTCTCAGTGGAGAGAACTCCACCACCCACCCCCTCACCTCCCCTGGCCTCTCCGGAGGTCCTGAAAGAAGAAAGCAGTAATCATGTATTGTGAATTGTTCAAAGTTTTACCGATAACATAAAGTACAAAGGTCTCAATCGATTCAGTTTCATCCACCAGTTTGCAGCTGATTTCAGTCTGATTATTCTCCTCTGACCCAAGCACTTTCAGTGATAGGGTGAGGACCCCCCCATCCAACACTTGGTGCTCTGATTCAAAACCTCTTTGTTGCAGCACTGGAGGGACTGGGTTGCCATCCAGTGGGTGTATGGCCTTTGATCCCTCTCCATCTCTGCTACCAGTAATCACCCAAATAATATCCAAGTTTGTAATTATATTATGATTGCAAATTAGTTCAGCTCTATCACCCAGAGTCACATCTGTTTGCAGTGAACAAGTTGTTATCCCTGCAAAAAATTGCCCTAAAAGCTGTAGTTAGCTCTAAAACGTACAATGATTGTTACCTGAACAGAAGCATAGAAGCAGAACTGCCGAAACTTTCATCGCTAGCTACCCCTCACATGCACAGCGGGGTGGACGACACAAAGCCGAGATCTCAGTGCGCATGCGTGCGTGCGTTAACCTAGCGCATTGCGTGATGCGGTTGCTGCTGTGTGTTATCCCGCCCTATAAATCTAGGCGGCATCTACGAGTGAGCTTACAACACGACGATTATATCTAGAATGGAGCAAGCTGTCTTTGTCATCCTTTTGATCCCAACAATTGCAGGTTTGTTTCATGCGCATAGCTAGTGTCTAACGCAGAAATGCTAAATTTTGGCATGCAGCCACCCAGGTAACTTTCAGCCATCCTGGCACCAATGAAGTCTACCTTGAACAGAGGCTCAGCTTTAGCTGCTGGGGCCCTGCTAATCACATTATTGAGATTCTTGAGATTGGACAACCAAACACAATAGATAAGATGTACAAGTTGGGAATACCAGTCTCTGGCAACGTCTCTAATGGATATTACCCAGAGGATTGCAGTGCAGATGCAAATGGAACAAATTGCACCAAATTATTGAATATAACAGTAACAGCCAGCATGCATGGGAAGAGCTACCAGTGTCTCAGTTACGACCGTGACCCACACCCCATGAAATACTACAGCAGAGGAGGCTACATGATAGGTACAACAGACCAATAAATCACACTATGTGACATTAATTTTACCTTTTTGAAATCTAAAGTTAAGGACATAGGAAATGACTGCTTGACAAGTGCCAGCATTGGTAAGTAACTTGTGCATTCTCTGTAGCTAACTGCATAATCAACGTGAAATTGTAGGTACTACAAATGTTGAAGTGCTCCCTACATCCACTTCAAGCCTACCCTACCCTTCACCTTCATCAACTACTGCTAAAGGTTAACATGTGCTATGTTTTTAATGAGATTAATATTCAAATGGTGTAACTTGTTTGCAGTTATGAGGTGCCCCACAGCCACTTTAGCTCCGACTTCCAATCCCACTACTGACACTACAGGTAACTACGAACTCTCTCGTACTCAGGTTGACTTTAACTTTCATAAAATAGCTACAGATGTGGTAGCCGGCAGTGTACTGGGTCTACAGCCACTTCAAGCTACAATACCTCTGATTTTACTCTGCACATATTTAATTTTATAAACTTGTTGGTGCATCATTTTTATATCACACATCTGCCATGCCATGTTGATTGTATGTATGCAACAATACGCCTATTGTGACAATCTGTCTTGTGTACTACCATAATACCATGATTACTTTTACTAAACGCTTTTAAAGTTGTGAATTAAGGCAATGACTTCAAATAAAGTGAGCTTCCCTTGTTACTACCCTCTGCTCTCTAGATAGAGATGAACCTGATACCTTAGGGCTGAAGCAGCTCAATGCAAGCACAATACTTAGTCTACGTGCAGAATTGTGTTTGTACGGTGGATGCATTGTGTGTGTGTCCTGTTCATTGTGGCGGCTGATACTACTGTCTGGTGGCTGATACTACTGCCTGGTTACATCATGGAAGAGAACAAAGTCCCAGCTGAGACCCCAGCAATGAATACATCTTTCTAGCATAACTGTAGAACAAACATCAATGAACTCTTGTGCAAACCCTGCTGTGTACAGCGACAGTCTGTCTGTTCAGCTGGTTCCAGTGAACTCTACCCAGCTATAAAATAAATAGTTCACTGGGACCACACTCATGACTGCACTCAAACAACTCCACAAAAAACTCCCTCACATCCCACTAGCGATGAATAATAATTATTTTATCAAACATTCCATTCTTGTTTGTGCAGTGGATCCTTACCTTCCACAGTCTGAGTGAGGCAAGCAGAGGTTTTTCTTGGAGTTGTGGAACTCACTTTTGTGCATTTATTAACAGTCACACTTGTCATCTTTAAAATAATGGGATCTCATCTAAAAGCTAATTCTATCTTCTTGTGCACATATGTGCTCTAGATGTGGGTGGGTCAGTAGGTATATACTCTCTATGAATAAACAAGGGGCATACCCTATGATGACATTGAAAAATAATGATTCATTACATCATACAAGGGATGCTAAAATATCATGGGATTTGTCAAGACATTGATATTGTGTCTTTATACAACTACGTTTCCCATTATACACACACATTAGGGAAGCTACAGTCCGTAGCTACATGGATAGTCTGAGGTTTGTTTTTCACACTGCACTCGAGTTCATGAGTACATAGCAGTCTTCTTTCTCTGATTCCATTACTCTCCCTTCCCCTCCAACTGGAGGTGGCTTTTCGCTTAGAGTATCATACACCTCTCCCTCTGCGCCTCCCCCATTAACACACTGCTGGCTGGGTGGAGACAGAGAACCGGCAAACGTGTTGCGCAATATTGCATCAACTTCACTCGGACTGGGGGTCTCAGTGGACAAAGAGTTCTGGTTCAAGGACAATGGATGTTGACGCGACTCTTTGTTCACAGAAAGAGATGTGGGAGTTGCACTGTACCTGGGGGAAATGGTAAAAATGAGCAACTAATAATCCCAGAGTGCCGAATGGAGGCAGGAAGAAAATTATTGAAGAGGGCAGTTGTTTACACTGACATTTCAAGAGTGTTTGTGCTACAAGAAGGTTGTGAGTGGGTGTGCAAAGAGGCTCCACCTGAAGTCAGAGGAAACTCGTTTCTTGGGTCTCTGAGAGTGTGGCTTGGAGCCACAGGACTCAGGGATTACGTCATAGTGATGGTTGTCATCGTATATGGGGTTATCAGTCATTAGTGGCACTCTAGGACAGGTTGAGTTCCTCATGTTTACTGCATAGATAATGACATAATGGTTAGCTGTCACTTCCAGCCAGGATATACTATCATTTCAAGACCTGCTGTGAATGTATGCATAATGTTGAGCATACAACTTTTACCTGTTTTCCTTCTCCTCAGCTGGAGGCAGACCACAGCCAGCCCAGCTCCAATGAGCAGTGTCAGTAGGACAACAACCAGAGCAACTGCCCCCAGTAGGACTGGTATCAACACTCCACTCCCCTCTGACCCTTTACACCATTGAAAATTACAGACGAGTTAGTGCAATTCATACCAGTGCTGTTCTGTACTGCATCAACTGCACTTGTATCAAATGTAAGAGAAAAAGTGCTGCACACTAGCACTATAACAGCTTTTCATACTTACTATCATCAGTTACAGGAACACTAGGTGCACTCTTACTTTCAGTAGTTGGACATCCAATTGGTACATCAAAGATGGTGATGTTGGAGTGGGTGCCCAGGAGGGGGAAGGAGGAGACGGAGACAGTGACGTTGAGAGTGTAAGAGGAGCAGGAGGGGACAATTTGGGTCTCCTCAATGAGAATGCTCTCGTGATACTCTGCCCCTGTTCTGTGGACCAACACACCAGACACTGTCCTCAGCTCAAGTGTGTAGGTTGCTGAAACTCCAGAATTAGCTGCACACACTTCAGGAAGCTAAACAAATCACAATGTCAATGAAGAGGGGCTTAATTTCATGTGGAATGGTTGGTAACCTTAAAGGATATGGTAGCTTGTGGAGCAAGACTTTCTCCACCAGTGTCAAAATATACCACAGACACATTCACACTGAACTCACTGACAGCTGGGGATGTGAGGCAAATGTAATCAAAGTTCTACGTAACTGTGACAATCCTACCGACAGGGAAGGCTCCAGATACCTCGGTGGCAGAGCTGGTACCAGCAGAGCTCTCTGCGATCACCTCAAACAAGAGGGAGTGGCAGAGACGTGGAGTGTCGACAATGGTGAGAGACTCATTGCCATCTGTGGGGTCAAACTCAGTCCGTGTCCTCTCGTCTGTGGAGCTGTTGGTTGTGAAGACAATGTACTTGTCAATGGGGAACCCCTCAGCAGTGAAAGGAGCATTCCATGACAGTCTCATGGTGTTCCAGCTGCTCAGCTCCACAGTCACATTGGGAGGCAGTGGAGGTCCTGAAGAACAATGACAATTACTCCACTAATTGCTATGGTGGGTAACAGTGATAGTATAGAAACCGACATACCCACAATCCACAGCCAGGCATAGTTGCTGTAGATAATGTTCCCATCGCTGCCTGCAGTTCTGCAGTGAATCTCAGTGCCATTGACATCATCTCTGGCTGGCACCGTCATCGTGAGGTTGGTGGTGGGGTACTGATACCCAGACAGATGACGTTCCTGAAAAGTGAAGCCTTTTACTCCCAGAGTTGACCGGTAGCTGCTGGAGAGCCAGCGATCGTCGATGTACCACAGGACATCTCCCTGAGCTGTGCAGACAAAAGTCTTACTGCCACCAGCTGGAGTGGTCTGGGTCTCTGGATGACGGAGGATCACTGGAAGAAGATATAGTAAATCTGCTAGGGCTCTTGGTCTTAGTAAATACCTCCAGGGTAGCTGAGTCCTCCAGTGACAGAGATGACAATCAGGACAGCTAGAGTCAGTATTATTTGCTCCTTCATTCTCATCTCCATGCTGACAGACACGCACCGTACTATAGAGATCTGAAGGAGAGCTGAGCAGGTGCGGACGGAATATCAGGCTTTTGTACTCCATGGACTAGTCAATAGAAGATGAAACTTAGTCACAAGGAATAAGGAAGAGGGAGAATCTCTTATTGTTCCATAAATTCAGAGGAACTATTTGTTTGGGTAAATAAGAGTGCCAGGCATTTCAAACGTCATATTTTCATACCCCCCATACCCATGAACACACCGTGACACACACACACACACACACACACACACACACACACAGAAACACACACACACACACACACACACACACACTAGAAAACAGACACTTGCACACACACACACACACACACACACCACACACACACAGAAACACACACACACACACACACACACACACACACACTGTGACACGCACACACACACACACATCCTAGAGCTGTCATTAATGTCCGTAAATTCTTAGCAACCGACCTTAAACCTCTGGTAAAGGATTTAGGAATATTATAATGTGCATGATTGTGATCAGATATTCAGTGAACTTCCTTCCACATTAAAATCTTGCTAGACAATACAGAGAGAGATAAACAGAAAAGGAGTATACATCTCCCGTGCTGTTGAATCACGTGCACACACATTTCTCACACAAGAGACTAGTCTATTTGACTAACTGTTTTATACAAAACTACAACTGATCCATGATTCATAACAAAATGTGTGATGAATAGTTTCACGCTAAAGTTGTTCAAATTGGTGCAGAAAACTGAAAGGTGTGAACACATGCAATGATATTCCTGGAATTGTTCATGAGTACTGTAGCTACTTATGTCTCTATTCAAATTCGTCTTGTCTCTGAGCTCATTTCTCTGCACATGACTGCATGGGGATGTAGCAGTCTTCCCTCTCTGTCTCTCCTCCACCTCCTGTCCTCTCCTCCTCCCACTGCCTTTTGGAGAGAGGCTCACTGATGCCAGAGTCTTCTCTGTCCAGTAGTTGAGCCACAGTCAATGGAGTCGTGGCATACCTGCATGACAGAGTAGGCAAGTCAATAGCTACATCATTACAGCATTATAGTTCAACAAATGCCTCTTTATACAACCATAATACTTCGATCTTGCCTTAGAACAACGTGTGAGAGTGACTTTCGTTTACCTGGTACTATCCTCAGGGAGAATTGGCTTCGCCATAACTTTATCAGCCTGGAGCTTACAGGCGAGGTTGTCAGGGATGACGTCATAGAGGGGTGTGGAAGATTCGTAGATAGGGTTTGGAGACATGGGGGGCAAAGCTCTGTGGATAGTTTGTCTTTCAGCTGCAAAGAATTGCGCAAAGTGCTGATGCATACTGAAAGTACCAGGATAATTAACTTGTGTCCTCTGTTGTTACGTAACACCACTGACTGTTTTCATTACTAACCTGTTATTCGTCTTCGCCGCAGTACAAACACTGCAACAACACCACCCGCACCAGCCCCCACCAGCAGCATCAGAACAGCAGCCACTACCCCCAGCACAATGATCGGTGTACTACTACCTCCTATCAAAGGTTTTCCTAATAAAAGATATTGTAGAACCTACTTTTACCTGTCTTTAGATTCCCAACTGTAGGTGGCCCACTGGTTGGTGTGGAGACAACTGACAAGGAGGGAAATGAGCAGATCACCAAAGCTTTATAAGAACTGTTTTTCAACTTACCTGCAGAAGTACTGCTAGTTGGACATCCAACTGGTACATCAAAGATGGTGATGTTGGAGTGGGTGCCCAGGAGGGGGAAGGAGGGGACGGAGACAGTGACGTTGAGAGTGTAAGAGGAGCAGGAGGGGACAGTCTGTGTCTCCTCAATGAGAATGCTCTCGTGATACTCTGCTACTGTTCTGTGGACCAACACACCAGACACTGTCCTCAGCTCAAGTGTGTAAGTTGCTGCAACTCCAGAGCCTTCGGCACACACTTGAGGAGGCTGGAGTACAACATTGATCACTATTGCTTTTAGTGTAATACTGAACTTTACTTGAAATGAAATTTTAGCTTCAGGGATAAGCTCTGGTACGGTTAATGTCACAGATATCTCCACATGGAAACCAGTCACAGCTGCAGAGCACAAAATATCAAAGATTGGAAATTTTGCACCAGTATTATAGCTTACCGACAGGGAAGGCTCCAGATACCTCGGTGGCAGAGCTGGTCCCAGCAGAGCTCTCTGCAATCACCTCAAACAAGAGGGAGTGGCAGAGGCATGGAGTGTCGACAATGGTGAGAGACTCATTGCCATCTGTGGGGTCAAACTCAGTCCGTGTCCTCTCGTCTGTGGAGCTGTTGGTTGTGAAGACAATGTACTTGTCAATGGGGAACCCCTCAGCGGTGAAAGGAGCATTCCATGACAGTCTCATGGTGTTCCAGCTGCTCAGCTCCACGGTCACATTGGGAGGCAGTGGAGGTCCTTAGGTCATGTCATTGAATTAATATTGGAAAGATTTGACTTGCATCTTACCTATTATCCACAGCCATGAAGTATTGCTGAATGCCACTTCACTAGTGCTGTATGCTTCACATTTTATCTTTGTTCCATTTCGGGATATCTTAGCAGGGGCGGTCATTGTCAGGTCAGAGTAGGTGGGATAGTGACTCGAGCGAAATGAGAAGCCATCTTGTTGCAGCTGGGTCCTGTAAACTCCCCACACAAACTGGTCGTCCACGTACCAGCCCATTTCCCCTTCTCCGCTGCATTCGAAGGTGACAGTGCCACCCTCCGGCACTCTCTTAGTCTCAGGATGCTCGATAATGCGCACTGCAATCAGAGATTTCCTACTGCTAGCTATGTATCTTAGTATATTTTTCTATACCTGATTCAACCATGGTGAATATGAGTAACATTAATGGTACTGCTGAGACGTTCATCTTTTCTTCGTGCAAGTTAAACAACACAATCATGCTCATGCTTCTACTTATATTCGTTTTCGTGTTATGAAAACATTATTTGCTATAGGTTTCACTTGTGTGTTGTTGTGATGTTTGTTGCTTTAAATTCTATATAATGATTTCACGTGATGCTGTATATAAGCCACAGCCTAACTTGTTTGCCAGAGACATTCTATTTTCTCACCCATCGACCAACATTTCAGTGAACAGTGCTAGTGATATGTATTAAAAGGATGTACTACAGCTCAATTATAGAACTATAATCTTTTGCAAAGTGTAGAGCTAGACACAGCAGCACATTAGGCTTCTTCTCCAGCTAGTGGTGCAGTTGGTTTCCCGGTCAGGTAATGACAGGGGAGTCACTGACAATGGATGGAGCACTGGCCTCTTCTGTCAACATGTTTGCTATATACACATTAGACCCATGAATGTGTAATTCTCACTAAACCATCTCTGTATTTCGTCACTAGCCTGTGTTATGAAACGTTATTCCTTTACCTGCACGGAAACATCATGACATTCCACACACACACACAACAGAACAAATTACACACTTTGTTATTCACACAAAAAGGGAGGAAAAAAACGAAGTACAAAACACACTATTTCCTGTTGCAGGAGTCCATCTGGACATAGGTCTCCTCCTCGTGTCCATTGATCTGCCTGTGTTTGCTCAGCATCGGGCTCTCAGTGTACACCGAGAGGGCAATGGTGGAGGTGAGAGGGAGAGGGTATAGCTCCGGCTTGATGTCCTGAGACTGTGGGACTGCGTCTCCCACTGTCTCATAGAGTGGACCTCCATAGATGGGGTTGGGGGTCAGCTCAAGCGGAGCACGGGAGAGCTTCATGTCTTCAAGTGTTATTGGAAGATCTGGGGACACACGGGAAGTTGTAGTTTACTCGTGTTGAGAATGCACTTTTATGTACTTGAAAGGAGGATTCCCCACTCACCCAGATGCATTGGAACTGTGTACTACGCTGAGACCAAAATAAAGTCCCATAATACGACTAAGCATGGAGTAAACTAAAGTGTGTTGGCCCCCTCTCTCTTTTCCCCTCTCCTTATCCTCTCTCCAACAGAGACTAGACATTTGGAGCTGAGTGCTAAACTGAGACAACAACAGCTACGTCTCAAAGTCCTGTAATCAAACTAATAGAGTTATTTGCCTCTACCATTTCCTTACTTGGTCTCTTGTTTCGAGAGCGTAGGGCACAGATGACAGCGAGAGTGGAAACTATAAGAATCAGAAGACAGACAACACTCCCTGATGCAATTCCCACCACCAGAAAAGAGACCTCGCCATCCTCAGAGTCACTGGATACTGCAGAGAGCCAGTGGAGGGTAGATCAAAGACAATGAATGTAGTACACATCTTCTACTCCAACATCAAATAGTACTGTCTACCTCTATGGATGTGTGTGTGTGCAGGTGAGTGTGTTTGTGTGTGTGACTGCATCCTGGTAGCATGACAACTGTTCCCTTATACACTCTACACTTCCATTTTGAGTACATGGGTCAGTACCCGATAACACTTGTTAACTGATAGTGTTGTTTCTCAGAAATGCTCGCAGAATGCACTACGGCTAGGCATTGTGAAACGGAAGCAGACATTTCCTCTCAAGTGCAGTAGTATACTTACTTCCTTCAACTGAAGGGGTGTCTGCTGATTTGGCTGCATAGAAAAAAGCAAAAGAATGTAAAGTGCTAGCATTTCTACACAATGTTGTCTTTACTATCTGTTGCAAGGGTTGTTGGGGCATCTGTTGCGTAGGTGGCTAGTGGAGGGAAAACGTCACATCAGCAGTGAAATTGTACATAGCAGTACAATACAAAACAAAGCTGATATGATGTGCGTCGTACTATGCTACCGGAGGCTGCATCAGCAAATACTCATTGTTACATTCCATACTCACTGAAGGTGTGTGGGGATGTTGATGAGTTCCACAGGTCAGTTTGTGCCGACACCACAACAGAGTAGTTGGCATTGGATACCAAATCAACAGAGATGGTCTCCACGACTGGCTCCTGGGGATTATTAACCGCCCCCTTCATTAGCACCAACTGGTGACCCTCACCACCACGATCCTCGTATAAAAAAATGGTGTAGCTGACTCTCTCAAACCAACAAAATATCGGGAACTGCAGTGAAAATGAACATTAACTTACAAAGTTGAAAGAAAAAGCTATATACAGACCTTGATTTCTGTCAAGATGATGGCTCTGTTACCAGGGCCGGAGTGCGTGGTAACCGTGGCAGTCACAGCGACATCTGGCACTGTTGTAGTGAATAGGATGTGTAAAATTTACACTGGGTTTGTACCCTGTAGTAAAGTCACCTTTTGGTATGAATATGACTGCAGATGCCGCCCGGCTGGCACCAATATCATTGACAGCAGTGACAGAGATGTTGAGGATGTCACAGGAGGTGGTGCGAGGAGGGAACAAGAGGGACACTGTGACTGGTCCTGATGTGGGAATAGGAGGTCCAGTCTCTGAACTAACTCGGAATGACTCCATGTATCCCACTGTCTCATTGGGGCTGTTGACCGTGACAGTGTAGTGCGATATGGAATGGTTGGTGTGTGAGAACGGAACATTCCATTCAACTGAAAACTGGCCCAGTTCCATGTTAACGTGATCTTCCGGCAGGGAGAGACCTGCGGGGGTGTCTGGTGGCCCTGGGAACACAGAGTATTGCAATTGTTAAGCTGGACTTATTGGAATACCCCAGTACAGAGTACTACTGTAAAATGTTATCTCATACCTGAAGTCACCTGTTTAAAAGGCAACTTACTCCAAGTCTTCTACTACATACTAACTTGTTTTTATACTATTTGCAAATTGTTTGTTCTGACAACAAGCACATTGCATCCCAGCTGGATTTTTGTCTTACCAATGACAGTCAGCTCAGCAGCATTGCTGAATAATGCATCATTCATATCCCCAAATGAGAACATTCTGCAGCGTAGCGATGTCCCGTTGGTCATCTCGCTCCCATTGACAGTCACACTGGCTATATAGGTCAATGTTGGATCATTGTAATCAGAATTTATAGTTGCAGTTATCCACTCAAGCTGAATGTTATTGTTGATGTAAACTGGGGTTCGGAATGAAGTGGTGAGGACCAGATCAAAGGAGCCTGTGACTCCAACTGCACTTGCAGAGCAGTGGAAAGTTGCAGTATCTCCCATTTTGACCACTTGGGAGACGGGCTGGCGAAGTATCTCTAAAGAGGTATATTTTTCATTCCACTGTAGCTAGAGGAATGCGTAAGAATACTTACCGAAATGAGAGGACGCGGAGCATCCGCCTGGCGTCATCAGCAGTGAGGCCTGCAGTAGCAGCAGGAGAGAGGACACACACCGACCTCTGGCAGTCTTCATCACTAGGTATACCTATTGAGCAGTTCGTCTGGAGGTTTGTTGGACGCAGTGAGGAACTGGGAAGCCCTATTAGGGGGGGGGCTTTGCGCATCGCCGCGCATGCGTGTGGGCGCGCGCGGGTTAGACGCGCGCAGGGCCGGGTATCTTACATTGATGTATAATACTGCTTTCAAGGACACTATATATGACAGTAACAGACCTTTGATACACAACTAGTTTACTAATGAGCAGCAACCAAATAGGTCAGTGCCTGATGCTGGTGTGCATTTGGATATAGCAGTCCTCCTCAGTTTCCTTTTTACAGCCTTTGGGCTCCTCATACTCCGAGACATGACGTGGCAGTTTGAACTGACCGACAGTCGGACTATCGGTGTACTTTGGCTCTTTCCTGGCCGAGGATAATGATGATGACGGTGGCAGGGGCGGTGGTGGGAGAGTGAGAGGTTTTGGTTTTAGTCCCGGAGACCTGGGAGCTGCGGCATCGCTGATAGTCTCATAGAGTGGGCCATCGTAGATGGGGTTGGGAGTCAGGTTGTGTGCTACTGAGCTTACTCTTAAATCTTCAACATTGCTATGGGCACCTGCACAAAACAGCAGCATAATAATTATAGTACCCACTAATAATATAGTAGTGTAGGTTAACCCACTGACCTACAGTTCACTTGTCATACCTTTCTTTCGGCTCTTTAGTACAAGTATGATAGAGATGACAGTGACCACCAGGAAAATGATGAAGACTGTAACTCCGCTCACAACTCCTGCTAACAGGTGCGCTGGAATGACGGTGGACACTGTTGGTGCGTGCAGAGAAGAATTTGTGCATTGCACATAAACACATTAACTTTCGGTTGTTTTTGTCCTATAATGTGATCAACAAGGAAATCGGAAGTATACTTTACTTCGAAACCTACTAGAGCTAGCTAGTACAGGTGAGCAACAGCCTTACCGTTCACAGAAGATGATGTTAGAGTAAAATGAGTGCCTGTAGACATTGAAAAAAAGCCGCAGTAATGATGGAGCTTAGGGAAAATATTGCCACTTACTGAAGGTGTGTGGAGATGTTGATGAGTTCCACAGGTCAGTTTGTGCAGACACCACAACAGAGTAGTTGGCATTGGATACCAAATCAACAGAGATGGTCTCCACGACTGGCTCCTGGGGATTATTAACCGCCCCCTTCATTAGCACCAACTGACGACCCTCCCCACCACACTCCTCCAGTAACAGTGAGTAGTTTACTCTCTCAAACCAACAAAACTCTGGGAACTGCACAAAAGCAATTCAATTGATAAGCATAAGCTATAGTTTTGGACCAACCTTCATTTCCACAGTCACCACTGGACTTCCATCTGACTGAAACAGAACCTTAGTCGTCAGAATCACATCACTATCAGGTACTATGGAGTGTCAGGAAAAATAAATGTATTATAGGACCATGTGAAATGGTACCTACATTTTGGTACAAGGACTCTGAAAGATTCTGCCCGGCTGGCACCAATATCATTGACAGCAGTGACAGAGATGTTGAGGATGTCACAGGAGGTGGTGCGAGGAGGGAACGGGAGGGACACTGTGACTGGTCCTGATGTGGGAAGAGGAGGTCCAGTCTCTGGACTAACTGGGAATGACTCCACGTATCCAACAGTTTTGTTCTTGTTACAGACAGTGACATTGTAATGGGAAATTGGGTAGTTTTTGTGGGAGAATGGAACATCCCAAACAGCAGAAAAATACTTTGCTTCCATATCAATATTTAAAAGAGCAGCTACAGGGGTACTTGGTGGACCTGTGGACAATGTTATTTCATCAAACTATGCTGTTTGCTACCCTGCCAGAGCTTACCAATTACAGTTAGTGTTGCAATATCTGATGCTTGAAAGGAACTTATGTCTTCGCTCCACACGAGGCAGCTTACATTGGTATTGTTGTTATCTAGTCTCCCCTCAATTGTGATGTTTGCCATAAAGTTGCCATCTTCTTTTTTGTCAATTGTTACAGTTATTCCATATTTGGGCTTATTGAAATGTCCAGGTCTGGGGAACTTAACTGAGTAGCTGGAATGGGCGATATCACAATTGAACCCGCCTCCTGATGCAGCACAGGAAAAGTTAGCGATGCTTCCAAGAGGAACGACTTGTGACATGGGGGATTCACTTATCTCTATCCTCCCTGTATATTATAGCATCAACATTCGTTAGCTAATAAGCTGGCTACGTACTATAGCATACCTGAAACTGGGAGTCCATTATGTACCAGCAGGGATAAAAGTTGCAGGGCAAAGAGCAACAGTTGAGCTAAGGGAGTCATCTTTTACCTTACAGCAGTTGACGAGGCAAGAGCTTTATATACGCGTTTTCACTATTGTGCGCGCGCAGGCGGGCGGAAGTGACGAAACAATTATCGTCACTTCCGCCCGCCTGCGCGCGCACATAATATACCTCGTCAATGACTCCCATCGATCGTGGGCTGAAACTCTTATAATCCCAAAACGCTAGGAGTATTAGACTTCAATCAAAGAGAAATGAAGTCCTCGACTGCAATGTTCTGTGCCAGCTCCTGCTCGTGGCTCCTCCTGTATTTTACTGCTGGTACGTAGCTAAAATCCTTGCGTGCGGTTTAGTATTCAAGTTATTTACAGGTTCTTGGAGCTACCCATCTGTTCACGAAGTCAGCATCAACACCGCGTCCGAGCACTGCACTGCCAATGATCACCACTTGGCGCTGGAGTCCGGCAAAAACTGCACTATCCAATGCTCCATAATGAGAGCCGACGATCAACAATTTCTGCTCTTCTTCTATCAGTACGAGCATATCATGCAGTACGTTCGAGACCCAATTGTTACTACCTGTGACAATGGGAGCATCCAAAAGTGTACTGGGGAGATGGCAGTGGATCATACCTTCCACCATCAGCACATTAACTGCCTTTTTATATACTATCAAAGTGGGGCAAGATTTTATACTAACACCCTCTATATTGAAGGTAACTTGTATCCCCCAACTTTTCTGAGCGTAACCCAGCATTGTTCTTCTACTGAACTTGTAGTTGAAGAGTTCTCTTCCTCTCCACTTCCTACATTTACTAGTAGTATTATCACATCGAAAATAGTGAAAACAAGTGAAGGTACGATACAAAGAACTACCTTGCACTATTAACTGGTACTATAATAATATAGCATACTCAAACTTTGTTGCAGCATCGAGCAGCTACTACCCTTTGCTAATGACTTCATCTGCTGCTGTTTTCACAACACCCAGCCCATCACCTCCTGTTGTGAGCAGTAGTGAAGTGGCAGGTGAACTATTATATCATCCAGTGGTAATAATTTGAGCCAATTTTTGGCATCATTGCAGGGAACACCCCTTTTTGTTACTGTCCATCCATGCTGCCTTGTGGTAAGTCATTCTTATGAGTTGATGCACTGACTGGGAGAGTTGTAATTCTCTGACTTCACCACCTGAGATTAATAAATACCCAGAGTCAATTATCTGACAATTAAATCTAGAGCATTGTCGAGATGCCAGTTGTCCATGTGTGTCTGTGTGTCTAATGTCGCTGTACACAAAGTGTGTGCGGCAGTATGCTACAAGACTCAGATAGGTTTCAACCTCCATTTTCACTATATTATATCCAAATATTGATGGGTAAGGCATAAGTTATAGTACGAATTGCACTGGGAGTTATATACACTCACTGGCTGGTGTCATTCAAGATGGTGCCTCTAGCTATAATGTCAGCCATGCTCCCACTCGGTGGGCTAGCTCTAGTGTGTATAGTCATGTCATAAGATAAACTCTGTGTCTGCAGTTCCTCCCACTGAGGACGTGACTGGCTCCACCACACAACCAGTGCTGGCCTCCCTGTGTCTCCTTCTGTCCTCTCTCCTCTCCTCCTCCTCCTCCCTCTTCCACATAGTGTTCTGATCTCTACGTATCATCTATATTATACCACTTCTGGTTTCCTTAACGTTTCCTTAACATTTCCTCATTTTTTTATTTGAGAGTGCAAATACTTCACTCAATTACATATTAGTCCTACCTATAAACCTCTTTGAACTTGCTGGTTTGTTACACACTCATATGACATCGTCAAATACCAGCCACACCTACCTCTGTTTTATAGTAACCATCATTATTGTTATGGTTGCACATACAATCAGTGTGTATTGTTAATACTACGAAGCGGAAACTGAATACCGAATTCTAGTGAAGTTAAAATCCAATCAAGAGTTTGTTCAAGCCATTAATGATGATGATTGGTAGCATTTGTACTATGAGTGTATGTGGTGGGTCCATTTCTAGACTTCAGTCTGAAGAACTGGAACTGGCTCAGTGACAGGGTGCATTGTGATGTAATCGCTCTCCCTCTCCCTCTCCCTCTCCCCTACTGCTTCTGCCACTACTGTCTGCACCCGCTTCATCTCTTCCAGTGATGATGTCCCATCTGGAACGACGCATGATGACAGGGGCTGGGAGGGAGAGGGGGTGGGGAGGTTCCCATTGGCCTGGAGTCTACAGACTAGCTCCGGCATGTCCTGGTAGATGTGGGAGTCATAGGATGGCGGACGGAATGAGTACGGAGAGTTTGGGTCTGGGATGGAGTCGTAGTATGTGTTCTCATAGAATGGGTTTGGGCGCATTTGGTTCACCACTGTTGTATCTGTGGAGAGGAAGACATACTATATCAGTTTTATACTTTAAAATAGTATCATTAACATACCCTAGAGAGTACGATGGATAATTCTTATAGTGAGTGAGGGCTTAATTGAATCAAAAATGCTCATGCCTTTGACCATTACTAGTGAGTGAAGCGAGCCTATACCTTGTTTGTGTACATCATATTATACATCTGTTAATCTGTCACTTTGCTTTCCATAAATGTGTTAGTAAATAACATAATTATTATGGTGGAGACTGAGACGTAGCTGCATCGACAAATCACCTTTCCTCTTCCCGTGCATGATGACGAAAATGGCGATGGCGATGACGAGTGCAGCTACCACCAGCACTGACAGCAGAACAGCCACTACTATACCTGCAACACTCCCTCCCCCTGCAGGGAAATCGATAATTATCACCAGAGGTCACGTGGGCCACCCTGCTCCACATTTGTTACGTGTTTTAATGCTCTATGGTAGGGCTTTGTTGACGACTAATTTCGTAGTCTGTCTGAGAGGTTGTGGTCATTGATCGCTGGCGATTATCAAATTCAGTAATTACTCTGAATTCTCTGAATTATAGGGGAGAGTGGGTCCCAGGGTGGGTCTTGACCCACAATTAAGCCATGCTTGAGAAACTCTGCCATGCTGTCTTTAAGCCCTCAAAATCAGCCCTTGTGCAGCCATAAACTATGATTCCCACTAAAATATGCATACTCAATACTGTAATGCCATGATTGAAGGAACTTACCCCCATCATCGGAGCTGGTTGCCTCAGCCGGTAGAGTAACTGCATAGGGAGGGTACACGTAGAGTAACATTTCAGGAAGACCAGAGTGTGCACAGAGTAACTCCTAGGAAGCCATGCCCCTGATCCTGCATACCCTACTCATTCACTACCCTTAACGAAGCTCTACGGATTCAATGAGCCCTCAATGGCTTGCGTAAAACTTGTCGATTGGCAAGACATTTTACAACAACACAGCATCATGGTCTTACACACAGTGCTGGCAAGCATTCGTGTGACCACAGACACATGAGGATGTTTCGCTACACGGTGCACTCGGCAGCACTGTGGCTTAAGAACAGTGTTGTGTGTGTTTAGTACAGCCCATAGTACAGCAGCATACAGTCCAATCTGAATGGTGCCTGATTCCTGAAATTGTATGGTACCTCTGTTGCTAGGGCTGGCAAAGAGTCATGTTCATGAAAAAACCAAACTTGCTCAAGCCATGTTGCAAATGTTTCTCCACCCTTGATAGTTGGGACTCACGTAGCTACAGCTGAAGACACTCTCCATAGAAACCAGCACCTACCACACACTAATTTCCTCCAGATGGCCGAGTAATGATAACCCACCCCTCAAATTACCCTGGGTTTCCCATCTTACCATACACTGGCTGAGACGTTGTGTTCTCCATATGGCTTTTGAGTTGCACTACAACGGCATAGACCACATCCTGCTTCAAGGTTGTGAGCGCATAGCTCTCCATTAGGTGGGAACCTTCCTCTGGCAGCACAGCCTCCGGAGTGAGCTCAGAATCCTGTGGTAGGGTGGCTTCTTCCACAAAGACTGTTGACTGTATGGCTTGAGGGAAGCACGGAGGAACCTAAGGAAACGCACAGAGTTCATTGCACATTGTCTGCTGTTGCAGAGTTAGTATCTCGGCTAAGGGATGTGAGTAAGGAAGTTGATGTTTTCATAATCCATTGTGTGTACCTGAAAGATCACAGACACAAGCGTCCGGCCGTCGCTGTGCAGAGACAGAGTGGTGTTCACGGGGAGCGGGCTGTGCACTGGAGAGTGTACAGAGTTTTGTTAACACATCCAAAGGTGTTACGGTGGAAACTAACCTCTTTCAATGTTAGTGCAAGCAGTTGTTGTTTCTTCACCGTATCCGATTTGGTTTATAGCTTTGAGGCTTATGCAGACTCTACTACTGCTGCATATCTCACTCTCGTCCAGTGCAACCGAATAGGCTGACACTGTATCATTAATGTCCACTGTTCTTCTCTTGAAGATGCTTTGGTCCTCCATTTTGAAGAGCTCCATGTGGGCCCTGTAGCCAAAGATGGGGAACTGAGGGAGGTGGGTGAATGGTTCGCTCCACTTCAACTCTACGGAATTTCTGAGTTTGTCATAGGTCACTTTCAGGTTACCAGGTCTCAGTGGAGGTCCTGCAGGTTACATAGACATTAAGAAACCATCATGATTTTTACTTGCATTAATATACACACCTGCAAGGTTCAGATGAGCAATTTTACTTCCTTTATAATGATCTGCCTGGACTGCTCTGCACATGATGGAGGTTCCATTTATTTTGTGCTGTGCTTTCACCTCAAGTACTGCTCCACTGTTGTTGGTAGACCATGTTGCACTGTAGTACTCCTCCGGAGGAGGACGCATCTTTGTATACGACTCATTGTCCAGCACCCACTGGATGAAGAAGTTATTGCCGCTAACGACGCATTCGAAACGAGCGAGCGAATTGGGAGCCACCGTTTGGTCTGTTGGCTCAACCATGAACTCTAGAGAATGAAAAAGTATGCTCTTAGATGATGCCAAATGCAGAAAGTATACGTAATTTGTTAACTTACCGAGGGCGCGGGCTGCAGCAGATAGTGCGACTGCAATCATCAGCAACAGCCAAAACGTACTGGAGCGTGAAGTGAATTCGGCCATTGCACGCATTTACTTTTCACTCTCTTGCAGGTTGCACAGCAGCAAAGTCCACTAATTCCCGACAATACACTATGTTATAAACCTCGAGCACGACAGCGGACATGATTGCATCCCGAAGCATGCCAAATGAAGCCGCATAACAATGCGCGCGGCGCGCCCACACCTACCTAGTATAATTATACAATGTCGCTTTCTCGCCACATCCCTTGTAGTTCACTCTTCTATCGCTTGCTGCACAGCATCCAGCATCTCTAGCTCGCGGCGTCATGGATGCAAGACATAGCTGGCTCTCCGTTCTACCGCTGCTCTTGCTGAGCTCGTGCAGCCTCTACGCCCACTCCCACGGCTGCACTGCACCAGGTGAGCTAGCTACACCCCGCCGTCTCTTCTCGCACTGTTATACCAACTTTCGCAAGCAAAGATTTTAACTATCACTGTCGTTAACCAGTAAATAAATCATTACTACTTGTGTATACGTTGCAGAGTTCGTGAAGGGACCAGAGAATGTAGAGGTCAACGATGGAGAGAGCGTCAGTTTCTTCTGCGTCCTCACCGAGCAACCTATCGACGAATGGTTCATCAACGAATCTTATCCTTTCAGCACTAATCATCCTGACGACAGCTATGTCTCGTGGAGCGACTGCACTTCTGGGCTGTGTGGAGGGACCCTGTTCATAAAGGAAGTTGATATGAGTTTCAATGGTAGCACCATAGCATGTCATGTGGCCCACAACTGTGAGGGCCAGAACGTGTCAATGAGCCAGCCTGCTCTGATTATCGGTGAGTCTCTCTTCACTGCACGCACACTGCCATGTGCTTCACATGCATTGTGCATGCAATCGCATTCATAGAGGTAAATGATTATGTAAACTGTTGTCATATCTGCAGTGAGGGAACTGAGTCGTGTTGAATCTGCAGAGGCACCATCCACTCTCCCACCTTCCCCGAGCTCATCGTTACTCTCCCCATCTCCCTCTCTGTCTCCCCCCTCTTCACCTCCACCCAGCAGAAAGCCTCCGATCAATATCGACGACAAATCGTCAGAGACTGACAAGACCACAGTGCGGGGTGAGATTTGATACTACTGGGCTTTATATTTTACGTGTTTGGTAGCTATACAACTTCTGTTTCCTATTCAGTATTAACAAGCGTTGGGGGAACGAACATAATTGTATTATTATTATAGCTAAACTGTGTGTGCAATGTCTGGTGTAACAACATGAGGGACGGTAATAAAATAATCACTAACAAAGCATATCTACAATAATTGTGGATTATAGTGAGAGTGTTGTGGCTGCACCGTACTGTTACTCTGTGGTTAGGACAGGGTAATGATATGTAATTGCTGCACTAACTGACACTCTCCAGTCTGAGAGAATGAGGAAAAACAAGTCTGGGAAATAATCTCTGCTTTTACCACACTACAATTAGATCCACCGGAAATTTGATTATCCTCATTTTCATTAACTCTGTTAGTGGACCAGACTGTAGCAGCCCTAGTAGCAATGTTCGTCCGGTCGAATGCTAGAGGCACTTTACCACTAGAGGTGGGCAGGGTAACTCAATTAGGACACTGACTCCTAGGTCATTATCTCATTCATCCGCCCCTATTGCACTCATCTTCCTGTAGTGACGGAGAGACTGGTGCAGCGAGTCCCGCTGATGGCTGCTGCAGCCGGCGTCTGTTTTGTGGTGGGCTGTGTGTTTGGAACAATGTGTGCAGTCACCATTTCCCGAGGGACCAGTCGATGTCGCCGCAAACGCAAGCACAAGAGAAGGAGGAGGTCAGACATTCAGATATCCTTGCCGGTTCAGCCTGAGCCTGAGCCAAACTACGCTGAACTCACTCCCGTTCGCACGACTCCTGCATCCAGCAGTGCCTCAAGAACATTGAGTGACAACAGCTCCGGAGCTCCTACCAGCAGAAATACTAACAGCACTGGGATTGCAGTAAACAACAACACCAGAAGTGCAGCAAACAACATCAGGATAACAACAAACAACAATAACACAACAAGTGCAGCAAGCAGCAACACCACAAGTGGAGTAAACGACAGCACTACAAGTGGTCCCAGTCTAAGTGGACAGGAGGAGAGAAGAGAGAATGAATACACTGAGCTTGGTATGCCCGCCACTCCCCAGTTCCAAAGACCATCCCGGGCCAGTGCAAGAGCAGCCAGTTCATCTGGAGCTAGTTCCAGAGACAGTGGAGCTGCCTACTGCGAAGACCTGTCAGGTCCACCCCTGCCTCCCAGAGGGGACCTCCAGGAGCAGTGTCACACCTGCATCGAGGTGGACCTGGATGAGCTGGAGAGAGCAGTCCTCCAGCAAAAATAGACCTACTTTCTCACAAGACCGTCTGTCTAGACAGGAACTCTTACCTTTCACCATTCAACTGACATTTACTCCACTTCACCTCCACAATTGACCAGATATTTACTCACTAAACCTCAGGATATGAGCTCCGAAACAGCTCTAATCCCACAACCTGTTTGATATCATGTGCGGCTTCTGGCCAGGAGATTCCTAACACACACACGCTAATTGGGCACTCTTCAATGGGTAAACCAGAGGATTCCCTGTCAATTAGTGGCCGCCGTATTACTCTCTTGCGGCCAAACGCACTTGTGTGGCTTGAACTTCATCTTAATTGTTTATTTTTGTTCGCAAATCATTTTTATGCTTGCATGTAACGCTTCGTTGTTATTCAACATGTGAACGGTTGTAAATATTCTGTCAAGAACACAATTTTCCTCGTTAGCTATAATGTCATGTGTATGACTGTAAATATTGATTCGAATTTGCAAAAAGTTGCTCACACAAATATTTGTTATTGAACACACACTCAGTTTGTCGATCACAAGAGGCACTCATTATTTTACTGTCTCATAATTAACATTCAATGTACCGGTTGCCATGGATGTCGATGGCATAACGAGGCTGCCCCTGAGTATTCTGCTCATTAACGTTCTTGAGGTTGTTGGCAGCCGAGTGCATGGTCATGTAGCTGTCTTCCCCTGGTGTGCACGATGGAAAAGCTTGATTAACTGCCATCTGACTCTCAACATCAGCCTGAATAGCCTCGAAAGAAGCAGCACTTGTCTGTCGGGCGACAGCATAGGGCCAGGAGAAGAGGTTACTGGAGTAGGTGGAGGTGGGAGAACCAGGGACACCCCCGTTTCTGTAGAGTGGGTGTGTGGAGGCAGAGGTGATGGCAGAGTGTGTGGGGGAGGGGATACGCTGGCCGGGGGAGTCGAGGTCGGTGTGGGACGAGGTGGAGTTGAGTCTCTTGGGGAGAGGAGGCACCTGCTCGTAGTATGGGCTGTGGGAATCTCCGATGTAGATTGGGTTGTCTACCATTGAAGTTGGAGTTCTCTTGATAGGTGCTCTGGCCACTAAGTGGGAGAGAGAAAAACAGAGCTGAGGTTTACCAAAGATGCATATTTCCTTCATGTATGCTGTGGTGCCTGGACATATGCCTGGGCACGTGCTTACTCTCCCGAGTACAATGGACTCGGTCACCGAGGAATGTAATAGTAAGTGTGTATTGTTAAGTGGAGAAAGGAAGTAGGAAGTTTGGGGATAAAGGGCATTGTGTGCATCACAGGAAAATGGGATAAAGAAGTGCTTGGATTCTTTCACATGCGCAGGAAGTACAACAAGCCATTTATTTTCTGAGGCAAACACTACACTGGAGACAGAGGTCTGGCTCTGTGAGTGAGCGGCAACTTAGCCCCAGGTGGACGTTTTTGGCATCTCTTCAACAAGGACTGTACAGAATGACTTGGTTTAGAGACACCTTTAAGAAAAACCTCTTTTGGGTGCATTAAGTCAACACTATGTAAACAGACACAAGTGTGTGTACTGAGTATGTGCGTCTCTCTGTTTTCACACTCACCATGTCTAAACCGTCTCCCTCTCTTGCAGGAAATGAATATGATGGTGATGAGGATTAGTATGATGATAACGAGCAGGGTTCCCACCCCTACAGCCACAATCTTCCCAGTCAGAGTCTGAAAGAACTCCTCGTCCTCATTCTGTAATCCCAGCTGCAGCACTGGCTCTACACAGTGGAGAAGTTTCATCTCCACCGAAATAACTTAAGTACTGAGGTATAGTGTATGACGCTCACGTAAAACTAGTACCTTTGTTTTGCCACCACTGGAATTAGGTAACTCGCATGCAACTCGTGTCTGCGCATGCACCATGTTCTTTTCATTAGAGCATCAATGCACAGCCTAATGCAATGGTATGCATGCAATGAGCTAACTGTGTAGCCAATGTTAGCACTATAAAAAGAGCTGGCCATGCATGCACTCTATCAACAATGTTATAATCCTCTCTACTAATATAGACCATGTTGTGTCTTGGACACAATGAGATATTAACCATTTACCCACTGAGGAGAAAGCTGTGAGACACAAGACTAAAGAAGGCTCACTGAAGGTTGTCTTGTTGGTAGAGAAGTTTCCACTCTCTCCAGCATAGAGAAACACCTGGACCTCGTACTCAGTTCCCTCCTCCAGCTCTCCACTTACTATCTCCTCAATACAATCACTGGGGTCATCCTCACTGTAGTTGAACTCTCTGGTCAGCTCTAGGACTGTGTCTCCTCCATGAGAGATGACAACTCTGTACCTCACTCTCTGGAACACACACAACACTGGGAGCTGGAGGAAGAGACCACAAGTCAGGTCATCTAAAGCACTCCCAGCTAATTGTGCAACATGCCAGCTCTACTTAGCAATGTAAACATCTACTACAAGCGCCAGCTGACCAGCTGAGTGAGCTTTACCTTCACACAGAATACTGCTTCTGGCTTTGAAGTGGAGGTGAATCGAAGTGGCCTTAATGTCACAGAGAGATTTGTACGACCTTCCATAAGCTCTGTGTGGGGATTTGAAAGGTAGCTACACAAATGAAGAGTGTAGATTTCATGGTTAATTTCTATCATCTTTTGCAAGTACTCAGAAGGCCCTTAGTGTGGGCTGTAAACAGTGAAGCAGCATCATAAAATGGCTCATTTTCAATGGTTAGGCAAAGCATCAAGCGTGGCAACATTCCACGTTGGTCTTTCACACTTGTGAAAGGTTACAGAGCCATTTTGCTAGCACTTGTCTAACCACCTAACAATCATGGGCAACAACCTGGGAGCAGGCTATCTGTTGTTAGGTCCCAAGGAGATGTGTGAAGTTCAACAGGAGTCTAGTTATCATATCGGACCATATAAAAAAGCACTGAACAATTCAGATTGTCGTAATATGTGCCAACTCATCACACTACTCCAGACTCATGCCCATAGCCACACAACACACTGTCCAATAAACAACTCTACTACAGCAGAGGTCGTACACTAAAGGAAGGTATAATCAACACAGTAGTGCTGGGTAAGGTTCTCACAACCAGACCAAGCAGTGCTGGCTCAGCCAACCCACACTTCACATGCATGATGGCTTCCTCTGAGGTGCATTATTGCATCTTCTGCAAAACATGGTGAAAACTGAGGAACAACACTTACTCTTAGGGAAATAGATGTCAGTGATGGAAATGTTGCTCTGGTCTAGAGCATTAGAGGCTGTCACGGTACACTGGAGAGTGTAGCAGTCTGGGATATGTGGAGGTAGATCCACAGTGTGACTGACAACTGGTTCATTTAGGATGTCAGTATCATTGAGTGTCATGTCATGAACAATCTTCTCTGACTCAGTCCCTCTGCACACAATATCATATCCAGTGAGGGGGTAGTCCTCCCAGGTGAAGGGGTGTGGCCAGGACAGCACAATCTCTTTCTCATCTCGGTCAACCTCATACCCCACCTCTGGCTCCCCTGGTCCTCCTGGAACAGGACAATGTTGCAGAGATGCCACAGTATTTCTCAATAAATACGACTCTCTCACCTTGAATTGTGAGGTATGCGTATGACCCTCTGGTCATACCAAGGAGCTGATCAGTGCAAATCACCTCAGAGTTGTTGCGTTGAACTGAAGCATTTACGGTCAGAGTGATATTAGTGATACCCAAATTGTCCTGCTCTACTGGCAATAGTACAAATCTTGGGTGGACATCTGCTGGCCATGTTATAGGATTGTCAGTGATGGAATTTTTGTTGAACCAGATCTGTCCTTTCTCTCCTAAGACCTGGCAGAAGAACACTGCCTTCTCATCCACCACGACAGTCTGGTTCTCTGGTCTAATCCGTACCTCTGTCCAAGAATATTATGGAAGCAAAGTAATGGCTTGAGCAACAACAATAAATACTGTTTTGAGTTGAATGTAGCCTCCTTACCTCCTTTAGCTCCCTGGCAGAGGACTGCCATCGTGACCAGCATCACAAACACCGTGATGGCGGTCCGAGATAGACATGGTCTGTGCAGCATCTTCCTCTGCAGAGGTCTGGGAAAAGAAGAGAAACTGATGAAGCCAGTTGCTGCAGGTCCTAGCAAGGGGAGCTGCAGCTGCGACGCGAAAATTCATACCCTGTAACATACCTAGGCTCTTCAGCTACCGACGGCATTGTGCTTTCTTCACAACTGTCGCGATTTGTAGTCCACCGACGAAAGCTTATACTCGCCTGCGCATGCGCTTATCGGTTGACATCACGTGCTCCGCGTACGTGGGGTTTCGCGCGCATGCGTATGGCTGCAAGTGGGAGGGACGTGATATAATTTGTGCAAAACTAAAGTGCAGCGACACGCATAAAGTGAGTGAGCGCTGCTGGAGCTAGAAGTTTTCTCATCGACGTACATGTCATCGTGTAACTCTGCAGTTGTCGTCTCAACCATGAGCCGATGCAGCGCCGTTCTGCTGTCTACCATCCTCTGCCTTCTCTGCGCGGGAGGTGAGTTGTACAGATATCATACACACTGTTATGAAAAGAGGGGAGTTTGAAGTAGCCTTAGCTTCACCTGCTGAAAAATGAAGCAGAATAAACTGAGTTGGTTCGAACTCCAAGAGTTTCTAGGACTCTGTTGACAACCACATTTGCCCCCCAAAATACCACTGCAGCTCTTGCAATAAGGGTTTGTTAATGCTAAAGACAAAGCTCTTGAAAAGAAATTGAGATGGTTGTGATGTGTGGGTTGAGCTGTATACCTAATACCACTCAAATTACACCTTTAATTGATAGCCTGCCCACTCCAGTAACAAGTTGCTAATGATGCGGCCCAGAGAGTGTCTTTATCTTTCTCTCCTTCCAGCCACCAACACCAATACTGCCATCACGATAATCCAACGGAACCTAACTGTCAGAGATGGTCAAGAGGCAGTATTCATGTGCGAAGTTCCATGCACCCATGAAGCATTCTGGTACGTCGCAGATCTCCACAATTCCTTTGCCCTCCCGTACACCGACACCCTATCTGAGCTGACCTACTCGAGGTCGTACAGTGACTGTACCTCTGCTGGGAGATACAACGACACTCTCACACTGACAGCCACTCCCGAGTTGAACAATGTCCCCATCCAATGCTCAGCGTCAATGATTGACTGTAATTCAGGGGACGACTCGTGCGGTTTCATCGTCTACAGCAGATTCAGAATCCTCAGAGGTACATACATCTTGTGTGTGTGTGTCTGTTGGTTGGTGCCTCAGTGGCATACCTTGGTTACTATGTGGTATGTAATTCTGTCATGTGACCTGCAACAAGTCCAGTCCGGTTGTGCACCAAAATTTCCACGGGTCATGTCTGCTCCCCGGTGCTCTGGGATTACCCAATTTTGGATCTGATTAGCCTTTTGTTTTGGAAAGTGTCTTCCATGTTTGAGCTAATTGAAAGTGTTGTAATGATAGGGGGACCTCCTCCACATGTCCCAGTGGGACAACTCTGCCACACACATGCATATCGATTGCCACTTGATGAAAGGGGAGGCTGTGGTGGGTTAGGTGGGATTATGGCCTAAGCCAGTTTAATTGGCTGACTTCCATTCCTACGGTCCTTGTAATTACTTTTCCTGGCATCACTAACTGTTGTTTACGTGGAGTTGTCTGAAAATCCGTCAATGATGCTCTCATAAAATACATAAAATTTGAACTACAAAGAAACGTAGAGCATGCGGACATCTCTAGGAGAACAGCAACAATCTCTCCACATGAACTAAAATTTAGCCAGGTCACATGATGTTATTGCGTAATTCAGAGCATCGGATTATGTGGAGGAGATACCTTTGAATCTAGTAAAGGGAGAATGAATAGTGGCAGTGTGCATGCCACACATGCACATACCAACAAATTCATAATTATGTGACGTGTATATATATGTACCAAATCGGTTGAGAATTAGGTGCGCAGTGCATTATTCTCTTCTGCATTGGTTGGCGCCACTGGGTCCCTCGCAGGTCTCTCTGTAAACCAGTAGCTTTCACAGCATCTCTTCTCTATCCTCCAGCCACCTACCCCCACAGCATTCTTGTGTACATAGACTAGCTCTAATGCAGTTTGCTGGACCCTAAATGCCGTTTGACCTATGCAACTTGGGTACAACAGCATCTTTCAAAGGCTTCTTTTGTTCTTAGAGCAGTCTGTCAATAGATCCTGTGGGGGGTGTGGCTGAGCCGTTTGTCTGATTAATGTGTTCACTGTCCTTGGGTCTGGGCAACTTTAGAACACACAATGTGTTGTCCACCTCTTGCACTAGCGAGCAATTTGCATGCAGAGCCTGATGAAGCACAATGGTATTTGAAATGTGTGCACGATGAAGCAGGCATATGCTATTGTTCAGCCTGCTAAAAGTCTACATTTGTGTCAGCTACATTGCATCACTCGTTTGCCTAATTAGTGGACGCAGGGAACTGGTCAGGTAAGCAGTGCATTGCTGGGTTAATGCCTACTCCCTACTCCCCAAAATTTGTATGTTACTCACTCCAGTTATTACAGCTGAGTCAACACCCGTTTTTTTGTTCTCTCTTAGTTGAGAGTGACGTTCCTACCCCATCTCCATCTCCTCCTTCCTCTCCCTCTCCACCACCATCGGAAAAAGAGGTGTCAACAGCTTGCCCCTCACCTAGTCCTGTAGTTGGTGAGTCTCCACACATGCAGTAGTTTCTGAATCTACACTTATATACCACATTGGTTCTACTCTATCTCTGCACTTCTGGCAAAAATATATTTTAGGCCACTTGATGCAGAATTTTTGGTATCTAGGATAAGGGTAGAAACCACATTCACCAACAGTAGCCCCACTGTGGTGTCTGCCAGCTAGCTTCCCTCCAGTACTGTTTCCTGGAGATTGTTACTAGTAAGTCGTCACTAGTTTTTCCTGATTGTCTGGTAGAGTACTGGTAGAGTACTGGTGTGGCTGCATTCCCTCCATTAGTAAGGAGTGTCGGGTTTTGAGTCAGAGTCTTTCATGTGGTCCCGGGTGTTGGGGGCTCAGATGTACGCTACATCATGTGACGGGTGGGCCAATTCCTCTCTCACACACACTGTGTATGCTGGGACCCATGAGGTGGAGTTGGTCTTCTACCACTACCTATTAGGATAGCTGAGGTAGAGGTATTGCAGTCAATGGAGCGTAGCTAGTGTGTACTGGCTCAGCTGGTGACCATTAGTCACACCTGCTTAACCTGGCATGTATACAACCTCTTTTCTCTACTGGGACGGTGGCATTACCTTTCTTAGTATGCTCCAGCAAATAGACATTTCCAGGAACTAAAACTGGGTGGAAAAGTACTGAATCTCAGAGGTCTTAGAGAGTTGGCTGCTGTACAAAGCATTCCTTCATCTTCAGTTAAAAAACACACACACACTCTCTCTCTGAGATGTTGCCAACACTAGTTTGTGGACCCGCTGGTCGAGGTAAGTGATCGTGGCAAAACTTCCTGTCTGTTCCACTGGACAACGAATTTGGCATAGTGATTGGTCCGAAATGCGGCATCCTTCACTCCTACTGTTCATCTGCCTCATAGGGAAAGATATGGGTAGTGGGCCTCACGAGGGCCACATAGTGATAGATGTCCTCATCATTGTTGTACATTACGCTCCTTATCCGTAATACAATGTGACTGATACGAGTTGCTGCATGTGATGATCGTCTGACAACTACTGGCACTCTGTCTGTGCACACTGAATTCGGCCACCGGTTGAAGTAATTTACATCATTCATGGTCATGATGCATTGAGGTTTGTGCATGAGCTGCACCCATGCACCGTAAGCTAGTGTGGCACACTCCAGCAGCATTGGCTGACATTGTGCTTCCGCAATTTAATTCCGTGGCTGCTTGTGTTAGGAGTGCTATTATAGTTCTGGGCTCCGCGTCACAGACTGTGACGACTGCATACACTTTTTCTCTGAGTCCTGATTGAGATCCCCGTCTCTCCCTCACACCTCCCCTGTCCCCAGTCACGACCATCAGAGATCAGTGTGTCCACTGTCAGTCAGGAGCGAGAGACGTCACCTCAACAAGAACAGTCACAGAAAACACCTCACCATCAGAATGTTCCTGGATGTCTCTGTCAGCGATGACTCTTTAGATAAATCGTCTCTCTTGCGTTTTACAGCAAACCACTGATATTGCGGAAGATCAGCGAGACCTGATTACTTATGATGCCATCGTGCCTCACACTGTATCACATGATTAGTCCCCTTTTACTTGCCTTCTCTCCCTCTCTCTTATTGCAACAGGATGAGGTCCAGATGCCAAAGACGTCCCAAGTTATCACTAAGTAGACTACGGATATCGTGACTAGTCTTCTGCTCCCTGTCCATCGTAATAGCTGTGCTAGATTGGGGGTGGGGGGAGGGAGGGGGGTGGGGGGGGGCGCCAGTATGGGGGGGGGAGGGGGGGGGAGGGGGGGGCTTGGCGTGTGGGGGGGTGGGGGGTGTTAGTCCTTTAATCTATTTTTTTTATTCCTGGGTTTTTTTTTTTTTTCTTGTTTTTTTTTTTTTATTAATTATTTAGCCCCTGCCAGCTACCACACACACTGAACTGCCAGCATTACTTGGGAGTAGGTGTGCCCCACGTACTTGGTATGAGATACAAATCCGGTCTGTGTTTAGCCGCATTGCGGCCCGCAATATGGTAATCACGGCATAGTGCATCCTTAGATCCGCGCGACGAACTAATGTTTATCTGCCAACTCACACTCCTGAGGGTGTCTGTATCGTATATTGGTGACACAGCGTGCGTCGTACGTGTGGACGCTCGTGTCTCTGCTCTGCAGCAGGTGCGTGTGCAGATAACGGCGCTCCATCACACCACTGAATGGATACAATCACACTCTATCCTGCAACGAAAGAATCGACTCTTTTTAGAATGTTCTCGGTTATAGATGGTGTACTAATATCTATGCAATGCTATCTCATAAGTCTTTGGACATAAACTTGGCTGAAGCTCACACCCCTCAGCCCACGCGCGGGCGCATGTGCAAAGACGGTCACGAGCGCTCACAAATTATGACGTACGTAGTCATGAGTACTGATTGCGGAAAAAAAACTACTGTGGCATTCTCTGTTTTATAAACACTCCAACGCCCAGGGACCAACCAATGACTTGTCCTAAAACATAAACATTACTGCCGGCATCAATAAATCTATTTAAAAACAATCCTCATTCTCTTTCAGAGTTTCGTGGAAAAGGTCCCAAGTGTTCAACAAAGGGTGAAAGCAAACACAACCATCTTCACTCCCCGCTGTTAGGCCCCCACTGGGTGTCCCTACCACTACTCGGGAGCGAGCATGACTGTCACCGTCCCCAGCGGGTTATGACAGTGTAAGCATTCCTCAGATGACCGACTGATAGGCACAAGGAAGAGAAGATGTGAGGCCATCTATTCTCCTTCTATTCTCACTGGAAATCATTTTGCTGGAGGTTGGTGATGAGACACCATTGACCCCATCTCCTTTGTGTCTTGGAGTTTGGCGGAAGCTGGGGAGTGATCGTACCTGGCAGAGGGTAGGGGTGGACGCGACTCGCAGTATGTGGCTCCCTCGTTTTGCTTGTCTCTAGGAGGTCCTGGCAGCTCCTCATACACTCGTTGCTTGCAGTCTCGAGATTGGGGTTCCTCACTTCGATTCGTGCAGCCTTCAAAATAGCAGCACACATGAAAAAACCTGAACTCCTTAATATATCTAACCTTGCCTTCTCCTTTGGTCCGGGCTCGAAGGTAACGAGACACCCACACCAAAATGCAAATCAACACACAGACTGCGCCAGGAGCCTCTTCCTGTTTCCTATCACTACTGGTGAATAGTCTCCCGCCTTGGGCTCCAAATGATCAATCCCTGTTGGCATGACTGATGGTATCCGCATGGGGTATAATGGCAGTGGGTTAGGGCAGTGGGGTTAGTGGCAGTGGGTTGAATGTTTAGGACCTATATGTGTATGATCAAAATGTCATAGAAGGATGAGACAATCGTCCTCATAGAAGAAACTGAAAAGTACACTCTTTTAATGACGAAACAGTGAATGTAAATTAGGCCACCCCTCACTAAAGTCATCGCGAGGTGATGTGGCATAATCGGGTAATCACGATGGTAACTGTGATGTGTAGTTTTTTGTTCCTCACAACTCCGTCCTCAATGTCCTCCTTGACTCTCTCTCTGGGTGTCAGATATGCCACGGGTCTCCTGACCAGGCTCAGTGCCACTGGTGAAAACTCATGACCGCTTGGCTCTCTGGAACACACACAATAAGCCTTGTGGCTACAGCAAATATATACCAACTTATCAAGTCAGATATTGCATGATTGTTCTTACTGTGAATGCAACGCCAATTCCTAATCGTTCATCACTCATAAAGTTGTGCCTTCAATTCTTCTGAATCCTTTGGACCCTGAAACGAGTAAATGAACTACCACACACACAACACTTTAGCTAGTGACTCACGGGCGGGATCACGATGAGTTGCTTAATAATACACTCATCACTGTTGACCTATCTGAACGATAACAATTCACTTCTTACAGACTTGTCATCCATTCTGAACTCAACCACTGGTGGGTCATCTTCAGAACTACAATTATTTTCATTCCCCACATCCTCCCTCTGTGTCACTATCACTTTCTTGATCACAAGGTCAAAGTACTACTCAGAGTGTTAGTGGGGTTGCCCCACGAATTATGAGACTACAAAGTCCTTTGAAACTGAAAATCCAGCGAGCTCTCGGCCATTGTGCTATATTCCATAACCAGTGACATACTTTTGGGTTTTTCCGCCACAGTATGGGTAGTACTTCTGCAAGCTTTGACATGTACCTATGGAAAGTATTTTTATTGTAACGTTATTACAAAAAAGGGTCTAACTAACAGTAGTTGTGGAGGAGTAATTCCCTTGTTGAAGTCCATACATTGGCAGACTGTGTAACTCTGGTCCCTGCGACCCTCTCCTCTGTCAGAGAAGACAACCGGCACTACGCACACCAGTGGACACACTCCAGCTCCCGTCCCATCAAATAATTAGCAAGTAGCCTGCTGACTCAATCTGTGTACCAACACAATCTGCGGCTTAAGGGGGTAGAGCTAAACCTATAGACCATATAATATGTGAACACTTACCTGATTTTAGTTCACTAGCCCCAAGTCTCCTCCCCTCCTCCACTTGTAAAAGAGCACGTCTCTTCAAGTTCATAGTGACAAA
>CASHTH010002611.1:0-60054 GCA_030341885.1 Geodia barretti | reverse complement strand
CAGTGTTTAAATAGATCGTGTGACTGATGACCTAGAAGTGCATGGGCAACGTCCCCCGAGAAATGAGCATGGGCCGTTTCACGATTCTGCTGATTCTCAATGGAAAATGCATTTATGTCGAAACACAAATGCTTGAATGAAGTTCACTCATCACACGGTACTAAAGAAACGATCACAATGTCATGCACGATTTTATGAGAAAACTTTCGAGCTTTGGACATACGATTAGGAAACCCCCTCTAATGAATAAACTGACTGCAACCAGTTGGACCTAAGTAAGTCATAGAGGTAAAATATCATTATTCGAGGGGGTTAATTGCAAAGGCAAAAAAAAAGCTGGCATTATATGAGGGGACAAAAACACTTGTTATTAGAAAGGAATCTTCATTCATGGGTGCGCCGGTCTATATAATAAGCACTGTACGTTCAAAACTTCATTTACAAAGCCGCTAATAACAAACCATACATACAGAATGAGAAGTGGTTCCTGAAATGATGAAGTGGACAATGGCAATATGTAAAGAGCAATGGTGTAAAGTGCTGCGGAAAGAAAAATCTGTCGTAAAGTGTGGGGGACACCATCACGTTCTTAGGGAACTGTCGAAACATCCTCACTCAGTCCACAAAGATCAGAAACTTTCGTCTTACGCACACATCCAAGGGAGTCCGCTTTGGACGGGTGGCCGATATAGGCATGTGCATGGAAAAGCAAGATGGCGGTAAGGTCTAATAGTGTATTTTGCCGACAAAAAAGTGTCTGCAATCGTGGGTAAATTTGGTACCGGAACAAACCTCCACAAGTTGTCCTGGCGCAGAGTAGATGCAAGCAACAGTCAATGTAAAAAATATCACAGGTGGCTATTACCGGTCCCCCGAAATCAAACATAGCACACCATCCTGGTGTCTAAATTTCGCAAGTGCAAAAAAAAGAAAGGGAGGGTAACTTTATTATGAACCGAACATGTTGACGGGCAAGGCCACTGCATCAATACGTGTGAACGCATAATAACAGTAAAAAAATGATCCCGCACAACTTCTGTGTCACGTTTTGTCTCATTAATGTCAGAGTAATTCGTGGCGGGAGGAGCAGGTAATTTATTTTGTAGAGTATGGGGAGAGGCAAACATGCTATATCCTATGCCGGGGCGAATTTAGATGTGTGAACTCTTTTGAGAAGAAACAGTATGTGTATACCACAACTGTCATTGCCCAACACATACATGCAAGTGAAGAACAAATAAAAAGGGAACGGTATCAACAAAGCTTACACTACCGACGATTTGGGTAACTATATATGGACATTCTAGAAACACAATCCAGAGAAGCTCTCACGTAGTGTCAGTGCGTGAGTCAGTGTCGCACTGTCAGTGTATTAGGGACAGTAGGAGGACGAGGTATGGACTCATGAGAGACGCTATCAGTATCCAATGAGAGTCGGATGTATCAAATGAACAGAAAGACCTGAACAGGAACTAACGGGTCACTGCTTCTGGTGCTAAAAGAGCTGCCATATGGATTGAATGGACAACCAATGCAGACAAATCCAGGTGTCCATATCATATCGCAACTACAACGAGTGGAGGGAACCAACCATGGACACCATAGGACAGGCCAGAAAGCGTCAAAGGCAATGTCGCGAGATGTCCACCCAGGCGATGTTACAAGTGTTCACGCGGGGAACGAAAGACGTCCTATTAGAGAGGTATGCTCATTTCAAGAGTGTCCTTAGAGAGGGGTTCCACTGTAATAATCAAAACTACATATTATACAATCTTGACCTTCAAAAACACTATTACACTCTCAGTCTCTCGGCACCCACTGTATACAATCCATTATCCTGTGCAACGCATACCGCGTTACATGCCATAGAAGACTCACCAGTTGGTTGATCTGAGAAAAGGTAGGTTTCTGTATCTTCAGTCTCTCGGCTGCTATCCTGTTGAGAGCTGTGTTGTCTAGCACCACCTGTAGGTGGAGGCAACAGTAAGTGTTACAATGTATTTTAAAACAACTGAGGCATAGCGAGTATGTGTGAAATCTTACAGACCCAAACATGATTAGGTACCACGTGCGTGTGAAATCTACGTACGCTACAGACCCAAACGTGATTATAATGCTGCCTAATCTATCCAAAGAGGAGGAATGGATAGTTAAAGGGGGCGTGGCAGTTAAATAAAATTTAATACAGGCCTAGTGTAAGCCGAGAACTGCCATACTCCCTTCGACAATCTTCATAATTAACATATGGGAGTCAACATTAGATATTGCCCTATCGTTAGCTAAATATATACCACAGAGTCAGCATGTTGAGTGAGTCTCTTGAGAGTGAGGACAGAGTTGTATGGTTGAACAACAACATCACTCATCTCATCCGTCTGATAGGGGGGAGGGAGGGAGGGAGGGAGGGAGCAGAAGTAGAGAGGGAGGGTGGGAGGAGAAGGGACGTAGAAAGGGAGGGTGGGGAGGAGATAAAGCGTGTATTGCCAACTTTACTGCATAGCTGCTTTACTGCATGATGGCTTATTCAGGAGGTGGAAAGGCTGAGTATATAGTCTTACCAGGTTAGGAAACACGGAATAAGTCTGTATCAGCTTCTTGGGATACCTACACAGCAGAAACAATACACACAGCACCAGTAAAAGCCAACAGCACATGGTTTCTCTGCACGCTCAGTGAATAATTGCTGGCTACCTAATTGTGACGTGCAAATAATAAAGTGGTTGTGGAAAATGGCAGATTAGGTCAAACACTCTCGTACTTACAGCAAGCAAATGGAGGAAAGGAGAGACCAACCAACCATCCTGAATACAAAAACCATACATAGGAATAGGTGCAGCGAAAAGATATTCCATCCATATTCCAACTGTAGTCAAAGTATTAAGGGTAGTTGGTTTGTCTCTTTTTCCACTCATATGCCTACAAAAAATGCAAAATGGTTGACAGGGGGGCACAGCGGAATTTTGGGCGAGGTAGGAATAGGTGCAGCGAGATAGAAGATGCTACCATTCCATACTCCAACTCTAGTCAAAGTATTAAGGATAGTTGGTTTGTCTCTTTGTCCATTTATGTGCCTACAACAAATGCGAAATCATTGACCCCTTATCTAGGGGGGCAGCGAAATATGTGTGAGATAGGGATAGGTGCAGCGAGATGTAAGATGCTACCATTCCATACTTCAACTGTAGTCAAAGTATTAAGGATAGTTGGTTTGTCTCTTTTTCCATTCATGTGCCTACGACAAATGCGAAATCATTGACACCCGTATCTAGGGGGGGGCAGCGAAATTTGTGCGAAATAGGGATAGGTGCAGCGAGATGTAAGATGCTACCATTCCATACTTCAACACTAGTCAAAGTATTAAGGATAGTTGGTTTGTCTCTTTTTCCATTCATGTGCCTACAACAAATGCGAAATCATTGACACCCTTATCAGCGAAATTTGTGCGAAATAGGGATAGGTGCAGTGAGATGTAAGATGCTACCATTCCATACTTCAACTGTAGTCAAAGCATTAAGGATAGTTGGTTTGTCTCTTTTTCCATTCATGTGCCTACGACAAATGCGAAATCATTGACACCCGTATCTAGGGGGGGGCAGCGAAATTTGTGCGAAATAGGGATAGGTGCAGCGAGATGTAAGATGCTACCATTCCATACTTCAACTGTAGTCAAAGTATTAAGGATAGTTGGTTTGTCTCTTTTTCCATTCATGTGCCTACAACAAATGCGAAATCATTGACACCCTTATCTAGGGGGGGCAGCGAAATTTGTGCAAGATAGGGATAGGTGCAGCGAGATGTAAGATGCTACCATTCCATACTTCAACTGTAGTCAAAGCATTAAGGATAGTTGGTTTGTCTTTTTTTCCATTCATGTGCCTACAACAAATGCGAAATCATTGACACCCTTATCTAGGGGGGGCAGCGAAATTTGTGCAAGATAGGGATAGGTGCAGCGAGATGTACGATGCTACCATTCCATACTTCAACTGTAGTCAAAGTATTAAGGATAGTTGGTTTGTCTCTTTTTCCATTCATGTGCCTACAACAAATGCGAAATCATTGACACCCTTATCTAGGGGGGGCAGCGAAATAAGGTGCAGTAAGATGTAAGATGCTACCATTCCATACTTCAACTGTAGTCAAAGTATTAAGGATAGTTGGTTTGTCTCTTTTTCTACTCTTGTGCTTACAAAAAATGCAAAATCATTGACACCCTTATCTGGGGGTGACAACGAAATTTTTGGGAGATATTATATATGTATGTAGATGGAAAGTGCAGTGCAATACATTTTAAGTGGTACTGTAATAAGGGGGAGGAAAGAGATGCAGGTAAGTGCAAGTGCACATCAACTGCACCTACCACTGAGTGTCATACTGTAGACGTTACAGACCTATCATTGAGTCTCTCCAGAAGGAAGGAGCCCATCCCCGAGCCAGTCCCACCAGCAATGGAGTGACAGAGAACAAACCCCTCCAGACTGTCGCTGTTGTCGGCCTCTCTGTCGAGGATATCAAATATCTCCTCTCTCACCTTCACCTTCTCCGCCTACAGGCAGCAGTCCACGGTGATTCCATTGAATATTGCTAGTTTTACTGAGTGTGCATTACTCAGGGCCAATGTTTAAACGAGAGGGTCACCGTACAATTAGACCATGCTTAAGGGAATGTGGGAGTACATAACTGCTAAAGAAATGTTGAACATGGCCCATGCAAGCAATTAACAGTTTCCAATTATATTGCCACATTCCCATTAAGCAACATTGAACAATGCTCGAATAATTGCCCGGGCATTTATCCAAGCATACGTGTATAAATAAACCTTTTGCGACAACACTTAAAGACAGCTTTTCATGAAAATGTTGGGGCATATTAACTCCTTTTGACATAAAATTCATTGAGAAAGTCCTCCTCCCCTCCCGGAGTTCACTTTAACAACGATCATATGATACTAACTGTATTGTAATGGGGGAGCAGACCTGGCAGTAGCCACTGGCCCAGTTGTTGCCAGCGCCTCCTCCGTCCTCCGAGAGGTAGATGTTCTCGTGATTGTACAGTTTCCCGTACCCGGAGGAGAGTATGCTGTGAATGACACGAGGCTCCAGGTCCAGCAGAACTGCCCGGGGAATGTAGTGCTCATCATCTGCCTACATAGAGAGCAGTTAAAACAAAACGGTACACATGTTTTATGTCGATTTCCCAGCTATCTATTATCCACCTATATACACGTCAGAAGAGTGGGCATAGTTATAGTAATGCATGTGACAATGAGGTAGAAAGGCAAAGGCAACAAGTCAATTGCACCCAGGACAGCTCTTTTTTGTTAATTTTCAGTTTCCAGCCATCTATTATCCACCATTATACACATCAGAGAGTTGAAAAACATAGTCTGTGTGTGTCTGTGTTGGGTTTTTAGCTACATCTATGTATCAATCATCTCCCAACCAGACAGTGGGGAAAAAATTGGCTGTGTGTGTGTTGTACTGGGTTTGTACTGTAATTGTTGTAGTTCACTGGGTATATTACAGGTATATACAATTACGAGCTAGCGACAACAGTAGTTCCTACACCAAAGGGTTTGTGATAATGGATATACAAGCAGAGTGCATACATGCATACCTGATAGAAGAAAACATCTTTTCTGTCCAGCGCTGGACCTTCAAGATTCTCCAACACTCCCTCTGTGTGTGGTGAAGATAGATCTCAGCTAAAGAAGTGGTTCTCTACAGCAAACCTGGGCTGATTCCGTGCTCCGTACAGAGCTGCTTCCAAAACTCCATACCAACTGCACACGTGGGCGGAAGGAATTAGGCTTAGCTACCGAGCTAAGGGTAAAAGGCTCACTCTGGTTGCCGCACTGGCCCAACTGGATGGTGATAATCTCTCGCGGCATGCTTGACAATCGCTAGCTCTCTCCGTTGTTCACCAGCCCCCGCGCCCGCGCTCTGTATGTGTTATTCCTTTTAGAGCGCAGCACGACTTATTCCATTTTTAAGCGAGCGCACCACGACGGCGAAAAGTTCGAAGTTCACTTCTGCAAAGGGTCATGTGAGAAGCACAAGTTGTCATTTCAGTTCCAAAAGCTCTACGGTTTTTTCCCGCACGCTACGTTTTGTCATAGTCGGTCCTCGCGAAGAAGACACAGCTAGCTCGCTTTTGCACTCGCTCGGATCACGCCCACCTGCCGCAGTTCGTTCTCGGCCGCGGGCCAAGACTTTCTTCTATACTGCAGTGCCTGTAAGTTGGAAAGGCCGCCATGTTCTCGTGGCTGCGGGGGAACGAGAAGACCCGACAAGTGGAGGTCTATCAGAACGTCATAGACGGGCTCAAGAAGATTTACAAAAAGAAGCTTCGCCCGCTGGAAGAGACCTACAAATACGGCGAGTTCCATTCGCCGTACATGACGGACGGAGACTTCGAGGCCAAGCCCATGGTCCTTCTCATAGGGCAGTACTCCACGGGAAAAACCACATTCATCCGCTATCTCCTGGAAAAAGACTTTCCGGGCATGCGAATCGGTCCCGAGCCGACCACCGACCGCTTCATGGCGATAATGCACGGCCCGCACGAGCAGACAACGCCGGGCAACGCCCTAGCCGTCGACCCCAAGCTGCAATTCAAGGCCCTCCAGCACTTTGGGAATGCTTTTCTCAGCAGGCTGGAGGCTTCCTACCTCCCTAACCCAGTCTTGGAGAGCTTGACACTCATCGACACTCCGGGCATACTCTCGGGTGAGAAACAGCGACTGCACCGAGGCTACGACTTCGAGGGTGTCATCTCCTGGTTCGCCGACCGAGCGGACATGATCATCCTCCTCTTCGACGCAAACAAACTCGACATTTCGGACGAGTTCCGTCGCGTCATCGACGTCATGAAGAAGAACCAGCAAAAGATTAGAATCGTCCTCAACAAAGCAGACACGACCACCATTCAGCAGCTCATGCGGGTGTACGGTGCTCTAATGTGGTCCCTCGGAAAGGTGCTGGGTACGCCGGAGGTCACTCGGGTATACATCAGCTCCTTCTGGGACAAACCCTTTCAGAACGACAGCAATCGGAAGCTCTTCGAGGCAGAGCAAGAAGATCTCTTTGCCGACATGCAGTCACTCCCTCGCACAAACGCAGTCCGTCGACTCAACGAGATGATCAAGAGAGCACGTCTCGCCAAAGTTCACGCTTACGTCATCTCCACGCTGCGGGCGGAGATGCCGTCCCTCTTCGGGAAGAGCTCCAAGAAGGAAGAGCTAATCGTAAACCTCGCCAACGTTTTCAACTCGATTCACAAGGTGCGCCAGGTACCCGTGGGGGATTTCCCCTCCGTGAAGCACATGCAGGAGATGCTGCCCGACTACGATTTCACCCGTTTCCCGAAGCTGAACCAGAGCCTGATCGACATAGTGGATAAGATGCTTGCCGTGGACATCTCCCGGATCATGAAGATGCTCCCGAAAGAGGAATCCGTGAGCAAGGACCACCGGATAAAGGGAGGGGCGTTTGGGTTCACGGACACCGACCCATTTTCCGAGCGAAGGGATCTGTCAAAGGAGTCGACGTTTTCTGCGTACGACGAAGGGTGGATAGTGGCACCGGACCAGGCCCACTATGACTCCATCTTTGCCAAACTCAGCCCTAACCCGGAGGGGAAAATCGCAGGTGTGTGTATAGATCTACTGTACATGTATGTATGTTTTGCCTTTGCCTTGCTACACGTATATACCTCGTTACATGTACTGTATGTATGCACAGACTAGAATGCCTTTATATGGCTCGCTGAAACTTCCCAAAGTGCCCAGTAACTCTCTTGATTATATGACTGCATTGAATTACATATATATTTTCTAGGGCCGAGCTTCCACCTCTTCGTTATTATTATTATGCAAGTGATTTTTTTGAAGGTGAAAGATCTCGGTGGTAGAATGTATACAGGTATCAATGGCAGCGCAGAGTTTGCCTATTCTCCAGCTAGGCTAACTGTTACTGGAGGTTCCGCCGCATACATTAAGTATTCCAATGCTTCTGTAGTGCTAGAGCTTTGTCCATTCATGTTCTCTAGTCAAAAATGAATGGAGCATTCATGTGTCTATACATACACACGCGCCAAGCGTTGCTAAAACGATCTCTGATTGTGTACAACAGTCTATGTTGTGATTTATATACACGTAATATCCACTATAACCTCATGTACACGTGTCATGTACGCACTTGTTACTGTGTGATTTCCCACATTTTGCAGGTCAACTGGCTAGAGCAGAGATGATGCGCTCCAAGCTACCCAACTCGGTCCTCCGGAGAGTGTGGAACCTGTCGGACATCGACCAGGACGGCATGCTGGACAGGGACGAATTCGCCGTCGCAATGTTTCTCATCGACCACAAGATTGCCGGGAACGACATCCCCGATTCCCTCCCCGACCGTCTCATCCCTCCGTCGAAAGCCCACCTCCGGATGAGGTCCCGGGAGGACGAGCGAAGAGAGAGAACAAGTGATGATTTCAGCGGTTCGCAAGATGGCAGCTACTCCCAAGACTCTGGGTATAGGAGAGATGCAAGCCATCGGGGAGGAGGAGGAGGAGGAGGGTATAGCTTTCAGGGGGGAGGTGAAGGGGGAAGGTACGAAGAGGATAAGAGTTACGGTGGCCGGCAGTCTTCATCGCGGGGAAGGCATACTGAAGACGATGACTCACATCTCTCTAGCTTTATTGACAGAGGACAGTAGAATACCATCTTTGCTCTATAATACTGCTTCATTTTTGTAAGAGCAACAATTCTTGTGTGAATAATGGTTTGATTATGAGTTGTACGGTACAATGAGAGACAACGTGTTATGATTGTGGGTGGGCTGGTACAATCGGACAATGGTTTTGGTGTACATTCACTGTTGGGTTTTACAAATCTGCCTTGGACGAAGATCCTCTCCACACTAATCGAGTCTTTATGGTTGACTGTCTCTCTCTGTATGTATCTGTTTTCTGCAACTTGGAACCCCGCACTCTTACAAACTTCAGCCAGCTTCTCTGTATGATGCAACAAAACCAAACATTGGGTCTTGTCATAAACTTTCAGAGAAGCAAAGTGCACAGTGAAACCTCCAAATAAGGGACACATTGGGTGCATCGAAAGTGTCCTTTATTCTATGGTGCACGGACAGTCTTGATGAGGAAAGACTTGCCCGTGCCTCCCACCCCACTGACAAACATGTGCAGTGGTTTTAGGTACCAACATTGTCAGAGCAATTGTGGAGAGGTGTCCTTTCAGGGGTGATTTCTCAGAGGTCCTCTATGATATTGCCACACTTGAAAACCTGTATATAAGAGAGCTAAACTACTCACCTTCTGAGAAGTAGTAGGCTCTAGTCCCGTCCTGTCTCACGTAGAAGTTCTCTGAGATCTTGTGTCCTCGGCCAAACCTCAGCATGGCGTGGTCGTACAGTCCATAGTCACGAAACAGCACGGATCCTCCTGGCTTCAGCACCTACATAGTATATATAGTCTGATATGACACAAAGAACACTTGACACACTCAACTTAGTCTCGAGACAGAATTGTGCTCACCGGCAGCATGAATTCAAGTTGGTAACTCAATAATTATGTTCCATTGAAGGCCAATTTGTTTTATAAATTTATCCTACAGTTTAATGCTCCTGATGATGGCTGTGGTAAAACTCAAAAATTGTTCTTTACCGCCCATTTTGATCAACGCTAAATTTTTGGATTGCCCCTACATTTTTATGCCCATGGTGAAGGCAGTGGTATAGGTATACTTGTGTTCAATTTACAAGTCTTTGGACACTAAAAAGTTGACTACAAATTTTCGTGCTCACCTGAAAAATATTCTTCAAGGCGGGGATCATGTTATTGGGAGAGATGGCAGAGAGGACGAATATCATGAGAGCAATGTCCACCGAGTTTTCTCTGAGTCTGCTGGACAGTGGCTCCTCTGTTATGTCACACACAAACGCACTGCATCTCGCCTCAGTATAACCTGGATGAGACTGCATATTGTACAAATAAAGTATGTAATATACACCACAGCTAAAGAAATTGAGATTTGCAAGTGCACCTTATTGCTACTTTTGTTAAGTGTGGCTTTACTATTGTGTTTCAATGACTGGGGAGAGCGTGGGGACACCTTTTGTGTCTTGGGTTACTTTGTATTTCAACTCTCAATACATATATTAGGAATCAAAAAGCAGTAAGAGTCACCTTTACAAATTCAATGGCACGAGGTGAGAAATCACAGGCGTGGACAAAGAGTGCATCATTTTCTTCCAGGAGTGGAAAGAGGGCGTTGCCCACACCACACCCCACCTCCAGTAACACAGGGTGGCTGTCGTCCACCTCAGATATGGCCTGAAGCAGCTCAGGAAACTCCCTAGTTATCCAGTGTCTGTCCTTGAAAAAGTGGGTGGTGTTGCGCTTGTAAAAGAGGTCCCAGCTTTTCTTTGCCTCCCTCTCAAATTTGGTTCTTTGGTAGTCACTCAACTGCTGCTCATGCTCAAGTTTCTTTATCTCTTTTTCAGTAAGTTTCTTTGCATAATGCCCTCTCCCAGGATCTTCTTCCATGACGACAGAGGGTGTGGGACGGGGCGCGCGCTTTTATATCACGGATAAGTCACGTGACGGCACAAATAACGATATTCATAGCACACATCGGCGCGTGTGGCAGCGGGAACAGCACACAGGGGGACACAGGGCGGTCTCGCTTGAGTCTCCTCCTCGGAAATCTCTGTGAATGAGAGAGCGGATCGTATGTGGGCCACAGACTATGTCCATGCCGGGCCCCGATACCCTGGAACAAGCGTCAGGGCCCGCCACAAATGGCGACGGACAGCTTTTACCTCCCGGCCAAAGCGAAGAAGCTCCCGTCGCTACGGGCATTACGCCGTATCCGTCGCCCCTCTCCACCTTTCTGACGCGCAGCGAGCTCGTTCCCTTCGTTCTGGAGCTTGAAAAGTCCCTGCTGGTGTCTAGGGAACATGACTATGCAAAGGCCCCCGACAGGCTCGCTGTTCTACAGGCTACTGCTCTACTAGAACGGAGAAGCGATGGAGCTATCACTCATAACAGTGGCAGTGGGGTTGAGGCTACGACGGAGAGCTCCAGGGCCGAGCAGTGCGAGGAGCTCCTCAACTGCTGTGGGGAACTCGGGAGACTGCGTCGAAGCGCGTTGCTCTGCAGTGACGAGAACGCGACGTCGAGGCACCTACGAGCAGTTGTGGGCCTCCAGGCCTCGCTCATCCGCGAGCAGCAAGAGCAAATCTACACCAAAGACAGGGAACTAGCGTCAATTCGGAGGGACAGAGACCAGGTCAGCGACGTTTGCGTTTTTTTGGTCCCTTGTCTCTGTACTCTAGTTATGCGACGGGGCATAGTAATTTTGAAATATTATGGTGCGCTTCAATTGGAATTGTTGAATTATGGGGTTCCTATTTTGCAACTGCACAAATGAACATAAAGAACAATGAATTATAAGGGAAGAGGACTGTGGGTTGTATTATACAAGTATTATAAACAGTAAACCAAGTTGTGTGTGAAAATCTGTTTCTTCTGCCTGTCTGTACATGTGTTGTTTGTGGCACTAGCTGGAGGCTCGGTTAGAACGAATGGAGAGACGGCTGGCCGTCCATCAAAAGAGAAATACGATCACCGCTCCCTCATTTCACGACTCTGAATCAACACCAACCTCTGCATCAAGCCCGCAGAGCGTCACCCGGCGACACTCTCGTACAGAGTCCCTCATTATGTCAGAGAGACACGTAAGGAGTCGGAGCGCTTCGCTGGAGCGAACTAGAAATCGTCTGAGGCACCAGCAGCTGTCCAGTACTGCCAGCGCTACACCAGTCTCGCAGGACGAGAGAAAGAGCGCACGGAAACGTCTCAGAATTGAGGACAGCAGAACCACCACACCAGAGCCTATTCCTGTGAAAAGAGTACGAAAACCGCCAAAGTTGATGGAAATGAGGACTAGCGTGGAGTACGCAGGACTAGGTTTGCTACCGGTGCAAGACGGGCTAGCCCCATCGCCTAACTGCTAATCATAGGGACTTACAGGCAAAGAACACTGACACGTTACTGAATGACAAACTTTGTGCAGCGTCTGATGCATTGTCTAACAGTCGTCTATCGAGCGATAACCCAATAGTAGGTGAGTGAGTGTAGCAGTGCTTTGTTGTAGGTCAAATTTAGTGAGAAACTTTATTTGCAGTTCCCTCGTGGGAATTGCATCCGTTGACACCACTGGTAGATCCGAACGAGGAACCAGCTGCGACAGAACCAGAGGTATATAATAGTGTGGAGTGGAATCATTTTGAGGGAGAAAATGTTGCTGATCAGCTAAAAAAACCAAATGTTTTAAGGAGGAAAACTATTTGACTGTAGGAAAACCGGGAACATTTTACCTTCAGTTTCCCACTGTGTACAGTGTGTATGTAGCTATGCACGCGTGTTGATGTTGTTGGACTGGTGTCTTTACTGTGTAGGATATATCAGAAGACACGTTTTTACGGAGGCACAAGAAACACGAGGAAGACGAGAAACGGAGAAAACGGTGCGAAAATCAAACACAAATACGTAATGTCTTACGGTGTGTGTTGCGTGCACTGGTATTAAAGGTGGGACTTGCAAAGAACAAGAACGCTGCTGGAGCATCATGAATTGCTGAAAAAGTACAACAAGAAGAGTGGGATGGCAGAACCAACAGAAGAAAGAAAAGACAGAATCACATCTTTATTCCCAAAACTAGAAGACAGTAGGCTAATCTTTGTGGTTGAAAGACCCGTCGACCACGATGCTTTCTGTTTTATGTTGCAGTTGAGGAGATAGAGATTTTGCCTACAGTCACTGTCAGTGCATTTGGCCACCCTTTACCTCTGCTCAAGAGAAGGTATACAGGGAAACCTCTGAAAAATATTTCCAAATAAAGAGCACCTCTCTGTAATGGTTCCACTAATATGGTAGTGTATTTCATTACCTCTGAATGAGGGGCACTCATTTTCGATGCCCTATACAGAAGTTCCACTCTAGGTGTACGTATCTAGCACTTTTTTGACGATAAAAATGACATAGATCTTTTTTCTGCCACACTGCAGTGAGTTTGAGTTGCCATGGTTTGACCTGGCCACCAGAGAGGCAAGAGAGAATGTCAGAACAACAAGAAGCAAAGCTCGCACATCCACAACCTCTGCAGGGAGCTCAGGTACGTACACATAATTATTGTGTGTGACTTTACACAGCTACTTAGCTACAGGGATACAGCTCTCTCCGGGAACTGGCCGGCTTTTCTCTTAGCACTTAGAGCTAACAAGCTTTGTTGCATGAGAGAAGTCTGATGAATGTATGAGTGATTGGTCCATGGAGCAAGTTGCATGAAAATGGAATTATATGTATGTAAGTCTACTGTTTCTTACATCCCTCCCTCCCTTCTCCCAGACGACGTATGATAATGCTCCAAGCCAGCCACCTAGAAGGACCTCAAGTGATGCAGAAAAGGAAAAATAAGCAGCTGGCCTCCTTATCACTGGCAGTTGCTATCATATGACCTGACCCCTCTCTCTCTTGTAACCACTTCCTGTGCCCATCATCTACTAGCACACCCTCCATACATATTATACCATTGTCTGTGTATTATGTGTACATGCAGCTCTCTCTGGACACAACGTGTACAGTGTTATTCAGTCACACTTGACACACAACTGGTATACAGCTATATACCATGAATATTGCCATCTTCCTACTCTACAGCGTCTTCAACTAATACATGTTTTACTGGAAACTGTAGCCCCTTTACATACACACAGGCAAAATAACATGGCTTTTGCCGTGCGACTAAATTGTTGACACATATATACACAAAACTGTATATGACACAGAGAAGTGAAAGAGTAATGGAGGTAAGGCTATAGCCGGTGTGTGAGGAACATACAATAGTGAGTGAGTCTATGATGGTACTGACACACCGTAGTCCTCGTCCGTCTCTATGCCAACCTCCTCCTGTCCATTAAAACTCAGAATATATATACAACTCATACAATATTGTATACTTACAAAGAGCTGTTTCTTGGACTTTGGGTAGCCCTCCAGTATTGCATTGACAATGTCAGTAGTCTGTGAACAACAATTTGCCTTGGTATTTGAGTCTTTACATCATGGAACATCTATATTATACTGTATGCTTGAAGCATAATACACCCTTTTTCCAAATAGAGCCCATGAAAAAAGGGTGCACTTAGCAATAGCTTTACATGTTTACAAATCCACAGGGAAGGGTGCACAGGGTCATATGTATGCCTCGAGCATAGATGAGCATTCTAACTACACAGGCAGTCATTTTAGCTACATATATATATAAACGTAGCAAAATATAGGTTCTTGTCAAAACATGAAATTATGTAAGTGTTGGAGGTCACATGATCCAGGAAGAAACCCAATCAATGTACCATTCTCTTTCTCTTCCTCCAGTGTCTGACAGCCTCCGTGTGGGCCTTGGTGACTTTCTTACACTCCTCAGGGCTCACCCGGTCACCTGCACACAACACGCCGTTGATGAAGCAAATCCAGTTGGCGGCACAACAATATAACCACAAAACTACATGGTTCAAGCTGAATCATATTGAAACACAGGTCTTCCTGCATTTTCAAACATGTACAGGGAAAGCTTGGGTTCTGAGGCTACCTATTGCTAAGTGTTGCCAAAAATACCGTATCGTGTACCTGACTTCAGTTTTGTGAGCTGCTTGTTCATTTCTCCTGTCTGAAAACAAAAAGTACAATAAGTCAGTGTGGCTTATCTTGTGTGTGTGGGAGTTCTATGTACCTTTTTCTCCAGCTCTCTGTTTTTGTGTGGCTTATCGTGTGTGTGTTTGTGTGTGTGTCTGTGTGTGTGTGGGAGTTCTACCTCTTTCTCCAGCTCTCTAAGCTGGTTGCTGGCCTGCTCTGCGGTCAGGGAGCTGTTCAAAGCAGACAACTCTACACAGAGAAAAGGAGGGGAGAAAAGAGAGAGGAAGGAAGAGAGTGAGAGAGGATGAGTGGGGAAAAAGAGGAGAAGGAGTGGAGAGGGAGAGATGAAAAATGGGAAAGAGAGAGAGAGGACGGAGAATGGGAAAGGTAAGACCTGAGTTGAGACGCTGGCAGTGTGACTGGGACTCCTGCAGCTGTTTCTGCACCTCAGCTATCTCTTTGTCGAGGGCATTCAACTCACTTCCATCAACATCAGGAAATTGAGACTGCAAATTATTAACACTCAATAGTGAGCTATACTTGTGTTTAGGATGGCCAACTTTTTCAAAAACATGGGGGAAGGAAACACAAAACTAACTGTCACGAATGCCTTGTTGGAAAGTGGACTGAAAATCAGTAATAGGGTAACTTTTCGTACTTTTTGCAAGAACATGGGGAGAAGGACAGACAAACTGCACAACAATCGTGAATATCAACAGTTGGAAGAGTGGATCAGAAAGTTACTTGCAAAGTCAGGGATTATACTCATATTGATTTTCATCACTATGTACCTGGTTAATGACATAGGTTTTCTGCTTTCCGTATGTTTTCTCCACCAGTTTACCCTCAGTCACTAACTGATCCAGACACCTCTGAACACACTGCGCAGCATTGCAACACACATATATACACACACACACACACATCTGACCGCTATAAAGAGTTGTCAAGTAAGGGCTGGTTCAAAATTGACACAAGCACATGAGTAACTTTCCGAAGCGTGGACAAACTGTGTAGCTCTCATCAATCCCGACAGTTAGAAGATTGCATGCACGAGCTTTCGTGAGTCTGGTTTTTACCTACCGTTTTTCCAAATTCCTTGTGAAGATTGTTGAATACGTCTCCTAGAATAGAGTAAAATGTTCGTGCATGAATATATAGACTCTCCAACGTATTAATGTAACATCACGCAGTCAGCAACCTGCACTGTATGGTCTGTTTTGGTCCAGCATATACTGCAGTATCTTAGCAGGAGCTGACAAAATTAGAAGATCAGGACATAATAATATATATAGCTACATTTACTGCTTATGTTTTGCAGCCTAACAGATACAGGTCCGTGAATGTATGTACTTACCTGCTGCTTCTTTAGCCTTGCTCATCTCTCTCTTTTTCCAAGGGCCTGCTCTTCTTTTTTAGTGCCCAGGTGTTTATGGGGTTAAAATTTCCCGCGCGATACCCGCGGAAGGGAACGACCTTTGACCTAAAGGCGACGTGTAATAGGTGGGTGTGTGTTGGAGGCTAGTAGTTTGGAGGCAGGTCCACACTACGGAATAAGCCTCGAACGGTTTGATCATCTTCCTGAGGGTCACAGTCTTCACTGCGAGTTGCCTTTCAACAAGAGCGTAGTTCCAGAAAGATCGAGTAAGTTGAAACGTTTGGTAACCTTTGCAATTATCCGCTCAGGCTTGCTGCAGGGCATGGCTGTATATCTTGGGTCTACTGAATATGGCTGATATAACAGTATAATTAAATTCATCAAGCCTACTGTCCTAAGAATGAATACAGCAGTGTCCCTTTTGTGTGTCATGGCCTGGTGTCAGATCAGCTGATTTGGAAAGTCATGCCATTTTCTGCCTCACTATAAACACTACAGTACCTACCACTTTTCGCTTCTCTCTCCCTGGTCTCCTCTCACTCTCCACACACAGACACAGTAGTAATGGATCAAGGAAGAGTCACAGTCGGAGCTACAACCCCAGCTGGGGGCCCAGCCTCTCTCCTACCTCAGTCTCCTCTGAGCTACAGACACCTAGCAGTCGCTGCTGCAGCTGCTTCCACTGCTGGCTCAGAACAGAAGAGAAAGACTGGGAAGAAACACCCAGGGAAGGCCATTTTAGCTGGTGAGTCTTGTGCAGGGTATCAGACCCTTGTGTTAACACGTACATATTGAAGAAACCACCATGTACTGCTTGTGAACACGCTCCCAGTACGATGAGTACATACACAGCACTAGTCCGACTACTGGATGTCTCACATGATGTTGATGTTTCAGACCGACTTATGTCAGTTTTTGTGTGATATATATAACAGTCATAGTATCCATACTCGTTGGATATCCGTAGGCAACCGACATGTATGAAGCTAGGTACCTGGGGATTGTATCAGCCTATACAATCCTACATACATGTGCAAGCAGGGTTCATACATGTCATTTGCCATTGGATATCCAACAAATCTGTTGCAGTACCCAGACAGGACAGCATTCGCCCTTACAGGGCTCATGCTGTCCTGTCTGGGCGCTGCAACATATACATACAGGTATAGTTCATTGGCATGCCAATTAGGACATCTGTGCGTGCAGTGTCACACTTTAAATGCTTCTGTATTGATCAGGTGGTAAAGGCAACATACATATAATATAGCACGCCTAAACATTTCATGTAGGCCATGGGACATAATTATGAGTGGTAAATGTGCCTCGTTATGACAAAGGAACTACTACTGCATTGTGGTACATGAAACATGGGAGAGGTAAAGCCTTCAGTGGAATTTATGTTCTTACCCAGTTTTGTCCCTTGGTACTCTAAAACTGTCCTCACTGCCCACCCCCCCTCTCTCTCTGTATGCAGGTGGATTAGCAGGAGGGCTGGAGATCATGATGACATTCCCCACGGAGTACGTCAAGACCCAGCTGCAGCTGGACGAGCGGTCGGCCACCCCTCGCTACAAGGGACCCATCCACTGTGCCTCCACCACAGTCAAGGAGCACGGGTTCCTTGGTCTCTATAGAGGACTCAGCTCTCTTCTGTATGGCTCCATACCAAAAGCCAGTGTACGGTGAGCTTGTAATAATATTATGACGGTTGCACCCGTATTGAGGGAAAAAGCTTCATTGGGCCGTCGGTAAAATGTTCTCTGCTGTTATTTTTGAGGCAGGACTCCGATCGGTATTTTGCTCTGCAATCTACAGCTATAGTCTAGGTGTGTTTTGTTATATGGTTGGCTGGTCTGTCCTTCCCCCCACGTTCTTGCTAAAAGTACGAAAAGTTACTCAATTTCAACCACGCTTATTATTGGTGTGGTTAATTCATTATTAGCTCCCATTGGTTCTGCACCTACTCAATTTTCAACCCAACATTAACATAGAGAAATGATACGCTAACATTTGGCGTATGCAGGTTTGCAATGTTTGAGTTTCTCAAGAACAAACTGGCAGACGAGAACGGGAGCCTCTCAAAGCCTCGAACACTGCTGGCAGGTCTGGGGGCTGGAGTGAGTGAAGCAATACTGGTGGTCTGCCCCATGGAGACGGTCAAGGTCAAGTTTATTCATGATCAGACTCAGCCCAATCCCAAATACAAGGGCTTCTTCCACGGAGTGAGGACTATTGTCAGACAGGAAGGTAGGCTGTGTGTGCATGTGATGCAATTTCCATGTTTGTGACTTATGTTCCTGTGGTTGCATCCATAGTTGCATGCAGAGCCAACTCTGCGTCTTTATCTTTTCTCTCATTCCCCTTCTCCTCCACCCCCTCAAAGGGATAAAGGGAACGTACCAGGGACTCACCGCCACCATTATAAAACAGGGTTCCAACCAGGCCATCCGGTTCTTTGTCTACACCTCCATCAAGAAGTGGATACAGGATGGGGACATCACCAAGGACATTGGGAGTGTGAAGACATTCATTACCGGAGGAATTGCAGGGGCTGCCAGTGTTTTTGGGAACACGCCAGTCGATGTCGTCAAGACAAGAATGCAGGTAAACATAATGCTTATTTATGATTGATGCATAGATGATCAAGTTAAAGACGGAATAACCTTGTCAGACTCTCAGCGAGCTAGCGAGAAACCATGCGTTTAACAACAGCGTGGCCCAGCCCATCAATTAGTGGGTAACAGACCGATTATAAATGCTAAATGCGTTTTCATGCAGGTGAGTTTCTAGTCTGCCGTGGGTTTGCACTTTAGCAGTGCTTTTCGTTTTATGCAGTATCGAGTATGAGAACTTCTATACCTTGTATATATGACGTTCTCTTTATGACTTGTGGTGTGTAGGGTCTAGATGCTCACAAGTATGCCAATACATGGGACTGTGTCAAGAAGATTGCAAAGCACGAAGGATTCAAAGCGTTAGTGCACACTCCGTCTCTCATACAAAATGTGTGACTTAATTAATTCACTGCAGATTCTACAAAGGAACTACTCCAAGACTAGGTAGAGTGTGTTTCGACGTGGCAATAGTGTTCACACTCTACGAGAATGTGATGAAACTATTAGACTGGGTGTGGCCTACACCAAACTACTCTTAGCTATATAGCCTGAGGGCCAGGGCAGCTCACTATCTCTCTTTCACCTCTAGTGATGAAATTGATTATTTATGTATATACAATAATCCGAGGAGAGTTTATCCACACAATTATTGGTTAACAGAAACCCTTCCAATACAATGGGAATAAAACGACTTATACTTATGCATTAATGGATGGTTGTAGGTATATGAACAGAATGTGGAAATAATTTATGGTTTATAGAAACCTGAAGCCGTGCAAAATGATTAGTTGGTTGTTGTCTGTGGTGGGATTGGTTAACCTGAAAGCTGTGCAAAATGACCTAATAGCACAAAATGTGACTATGACATAAAGTGATGAGGTTAATTCATGTATCGTCATCATCAAAGTTACTGAAAGAGGTCAAATCACAGTCTTCGAACATCCACTCACCGCTACCACCCTCACTACCACTGTGACTGTTTTCCTCTCTAAAGTCATACTCCACTGTACTACTAGTAGCACTGGATGCCACCCCATCACCTCCAGTAGAGCTACGAGGTGGAGTATGACACACAAGAGTTGCTGTAGATGGTTGCTCTGTTGTCAGTGATGATGCATCACTGCTGGCTTTCCTTGAGAGGAGATAGCTGGCCAGTTCGGCCGACTTTGACTTTTTGAAAGGTTGTCCCATTCCCTCCTTGACACTGGTAGGTCTAGTGCTGCAGTAGCTCAGTGAATCTCCGGCAGACTCTGAATTGACTGTGGCTTGCAATTGACGGCAACTAGGAGACATTTTCAACTTTTGCTTCCTCTCGAGTGTATCAAAGTCTGAATCGTCTTCACAACAGAATTCTGTTATCAATCGCTTTCTCTTGTTTTTCTTTCTCGTATCTCCCGATGTTCTGGCCTCACTTCCAGCAACCCCCACCTCTCCTCCCTTACTCTGTTGTTGCTGCTCCTTGTCAAGGAAATCCAGTAGAGTCTGCTGAAACCCAGTACCCTGTGAGAATACAAGACACTCAATCTCCATAGAAAATATATTTGCAGCCTCTTGACTTGGGGCATTGATTGCGTACAACATTGGTGGACACTACTTTGGTGGATGGTTTTCTATCAACACTGTGCTGAGAAGAGCAACCGACAATAACCCATTTGTTAATGATTCAGATGAAGATTGGACATATGAATCGGAAGAAGTACGAATGAGTAAAATTGTAAACCGTTTCATCATTCAGTACCTGAAAGATAATGCCACACGAGCACAACCAGCGCCCAAGGAAACAAATGATCAGGAAACTGATGGAAACCATCACTCACCCTTACCAGCAGCACTTGAAGTGGAAGCACAAATATTACCAATACCACAGCCATATGGTAGCTCCACAATACTGAGACTCTACTGTTTTTCCCGTTAAAACCACCACTATTTGCATAAGCAATCTGAACGGTCTGATATTATTATAGTATATATACATAATATCTATGTATATATATTTGTATCCTACAACTGGTCTGGAAAATATGCATGCGCAAACATCACGTGGAGCAGTTAACCTTCAGTATGGTGCTGTCAGTGGCAGAGAAATCCTCTCCTGCCAGGCCGGCCTTGTTGAGCACTGTCAGCTTGCTCTGGATCAATGGCCTGTGCCACAATAGATTAATTATTCCTGAAACCCCTGCAATTATTAGTTTGTTACCAGATGAAGTCGTCCACCGTTTCTCTGGCGACCAGGTAGTGGATGACAACGCTGTTCTTCTGTCCTATTCTGTATGCTCTGTCCTCTGCCTGCACCAGAATCTACACAACAACACAACAACCATTGACCAGCAAGTCCATTAGTTGGAAGTGCATAGTATTGTTTTCACTCAAGTCCATCACATGCACTTTTGACATGTAGTAAGTTTGGAAGCACAGAGTAGTGTAGTTTTCACTTCTTTTTTTGAAAATGTTTACTCGATGAAAAATGTTTACCTGATCGAAAAATGCTATACAAAGGCATTATTTGTGAATATTGTAAGCTAACCCCAGGGTTCCAAAACAGCTCAGCAAACACCACAGTAGAAGCTGCAGTCAGCGTAAGACCTAGACACAAGCCAAAGGAAATGGTTAGCCCATTATACTAGGGGCAATATAAAATTTATGCTTGCTGAGTTCCGTACCGGCATTGGCAGTGGTGATAGAGAGAAGGGCCACGAGGCACAACTCGTCATGCTGGAACCTGTCACACAGCAGTTGGCGAGTCTCTGGTGGCGTTCGGCCGTCAATCCTGATGTGCTCATAACCCTACACACCAACAGGATCACATATAATATACAAGTGAACAACAACTCAAAGACGATTGAAAGCGCACTAAGTCAAAGAGCCTGCCATGCTAAGAGTGCTCTCCAAAGTATACAGCAGAACATTTACTAGTAAGGAACCTTGTCTGAGAGGCATTCAGAGATGGAGTCCAGGACTGACTTGTGGTGGGCAAACACTATCAGCTTCCTGCCTCCTTCCAGCAGGTCCAGAATATACCCCCTGCACAGGTATACTATATGGTACACAGGTGTATGAGTGAGTGAAGACCAGGCATTTGGCTTTACATATGGGCCTATAAAGTAATAGGCAATTCATGAGTTTTACCATTATTACCTGAGAGAGCCACGTCAGCCAAAGTTCCTTTATTGAGTTTACAGGCCCATAGAGTCAAAAAGCCAAATGCCTGGTTCACAGTCCACATTACACTCAACGAAATCTTGTGCCCTATACCTGACAGCAGGTAGCTTGAGTCTGCCGGTCTTCTCAAAGAGAGGCAGGAGAGCTGCACGCTGCTGCATTCCCTTGACCATCCCTGCCTTCTCCAGCTCCTGCCTCAGCTCTCGGACCTCTCTAGACTGCGTCTTTGTCAGGGAGGGATCCAGCACCACCTGCATTAGTACCTTTTTTAAACTACACTTTACAGTACATAGAGGATAAAAGAGAACGATGCCAAATGTGAGACTATGAAACCTGTGATAAGGGTCGGCTAGTATTAACAGCCTTGACTAACAGAAACTGGGGAGGTGAGCATGATGTATTTGCAATTTGCTGTGCAAGTTGAGCTGGGACATGATAGGTGTAGTATGTAGAATACAAGTGACAAAAATGATTACAGCAGTTAAGATACTATGGTTAAAACCAAGCAGGTTTATTTATAGCATTACCGTTTGCCTTCTCTTTGGAGGAAGTTGATCGAGCACATCATTCTTTAGACGTCTGAAAAAACAAAAAATGATCAGAGTGTCTGTATCATTATTACAGGGCACTATAATACACCTGATCATAAACTTCTCTTGCATGTAGAGAAGAAGCTCGTTCAGGTTTGAAGCCCCACTCAAATCCCAACCAAAGTGACTCTACAGAATAGTATACAGATGCAGATATATGGTGGAACCTGTATAATGGACAGACTAAAGTACACTGATCAATAAATAAGACTCGTTTCTATTAATCTGACACCTATGCATAATTATAGGACAATTTGTATAGTTCTAGTGTCCCATAGCGTGTCCTTTATTGAAAAGTTAAATGTACATACCCCTCTATAAGAAAAACCTATATACCTTGATCCCACTGCAGTATCGGATGCCAAAGTTGGTGCAGGAGATTTTGAAGCTCTTGTCGATTGCTGATATCTGAGTGTAGAGTTCAATGGGTCGAGAGAGGGCTGGTGTCCCTGACAGCAGTAGACAACGCTTGGCACTCTACAGACACCCAATTATAGCTACCTCGATACATGTATTGAGTCATTGAGAAATACACACCTTGATGAGTGGTAGGATTGCCTTGCAGCGATTGGTCTTAGGATTCTTCAAAAAATGAGATTCATCCTAACAGAAACAATGGTTAATTGCAGCAGGGTATACTTTAAAATACTGTTTTACTTTGCAAGTTTACAGACTCGTCAACATTTGATTAACTAACGCTTGATACACTGCCCACCCCACCAGAATATTGTTTTTTACAACCTTGAATCAGTTACTCTGACCTATACAGTTTGGTGGGGGAGCAGCATTTTCAAGCAAACAATATCCCATCTCAGGCGAATTTTCTCAAGGAATGATTTATGGCAAGTATGATGTAATAGTCTAACCACAATGATGGCATCAGGTTTTCTCAGAGCCAGCTCGCGGCTGAGTCGAGTGGCGAGATCGTAGCTGGTGATTGTGACTGGAGGACTGGTCGACGGCAGCTTCCCTGTCCCCACGACCAGCACCTCCTCTTCCCTCAGAGACGACACCCACCTCTGACACGCCTGGTGGGGAAAAAACAGCCACGTGCAAGACTAGTTTTAGCCAAAGGATTGTGCTAAGGTTGAGAGCTTGAGGGAACTTCAGTAATAGTATAGACACCTTATTTCATTAAGAGTGAAAGATTGAAGTGATGATGTATAGGCCAAGGCATTAGCTAAATATTAAGGAACCAACCATATTTGACTTTAAACTGGCAAGTGTTGCAAGGTATGTATACACACAGTTTAGATAATAGGTTCTTGAGTCAAGAGAAGACAAGGATGTAGCTTCAAGCTGTATATTTTGAGGCTAGATTTCACAAACATCATATATAGCTACAAGTAAGGCACTTTGACAAACATCATAGCTATAAATCCACCTTTGATGACAAACGTCATATATTCCACAGTATAACACTTCACAAACCATACAGTATACAGCTATATACTGTAATGCTATACCTCAGCCCATGTCATCTTGACGGAGGATGGACAGATGATGAGGAGTGGCCAGTTGCCACGGTAGTGGCTCATTACTGCCAGAGCTTGCAGGGTCTTCCCCAAACCCATGTCATCAGCAAGCAGGGCTCTGCCTCCACGACTAATACAGTAACTGCCAAAGAATCATTGAAAGAACACAAGTTTCACTAGACTGTAGAGCACCTATCAATGCATTAGCGTTAATGCATGCCCAGACAACCAGCATACTCCAACACAGGCCAGTGTAGCTAAACACCATGGCGAGTTCACAATCTTGGCCAAAGCACTTACTCCACACAGTTTTGCTATTTTTCTACGCAAATCTAGTAGCTTGCCTTGTGATTCAGCAGTACACTTAATGCCTCACACTGGACTCTGTCGTGACACTGAGCACAGATACACTCAAGGGCTTTATGTCAGTATATCCACCTTAATACAAAGGTATATACTTTTATAGACCGTAGCTTACTCTATTCCGTCTCTCTGGAACTGCATGAGAGTAGAGTGTAGTCTGGGGTCCACTCCACTCCAGTGACCTCCCCCACTCTCTGTGGGAACTGGGGCAGGGGGAGACTGGAACAGGGACACCACTGGTCTCGGTATCTGACTCAGCTCTATGTGCCGGCAATCCCTCTGCAGTCCTGATACTGTTTGTGTACATAATAGGTTCAGAGAGTTAGCTAAATTGTTGGTCATTTAGTTCGGCAGTTTGAATCACCGGCCACTTTGTGCAAGTATGTAACATGCCATTGCAATTACGGCCAGTTTTGAGGCAAGATCAGATTTTCTATGGTAATTAACGTATAAAAGTAGTCATCTTTAACAACTTACCTAGCTTGTCATAGACTGTTATTCCAAAAGACCAAATTGACGCTTTAGCATCTACAATACATACATCAATAGTTAATTGTTTGACTCTTGGTTGGCTCACTGTAGGCATTGGTGGGAGTTTTCTTGAATACCTCGATGGCTTGTCTGTCATATGGCATGACAATCTCAAACCTCTGTTTTGACGTGAGCCTCAAATTGGCCTTGATTGCGGGTCTTACCAATTCCACAACCTTCTTGATGGCAGTGTCAGGCTTTTTCACGGATGTTGCTGAGCCAGTTGTAACTTTAGCAGCAGAAGAGCAGTCGTCATGCGATTGAGGACGAGAGTTCACTGTAGCATGGTTACAACTGCCGTGTATGACTCCGTGTACATGAGCATGTGGAAAGGGTATGGCAGTTGACGGGACGTGGGCAGTGTTGTTAGACTTTGGCGGCTGTTCTGCGTGTGTTTTGCGGTCAAGTCTCTCTCTGGCCCTGCGCCTGTTCTCCTCTATCCTCCTCAACTGCTCCGCTGAGAGCTGAGACGACGACTTGCTGCAGGAGCCCGCCATTCCAGTAGCCATGCTTTTTGTTTACACTCAGCTTGCGCATGCGCGTTGCATGACCTTTTGCCCCCACCAAAAACAAAAATTTTTGGGGCACAAATGGCTTCTCTGCGACTGTGTAAGTCTCTATTCCACAGATCGCTAGCCCAGACCCTCCACCGTGGCCATCTCGGACCAAGCAGGGGTTCAGCGTGTACCCTGCAACGGTCCTGTGTTTCTACGAGCACCGCACGTCGTGATGGAGATGAGGGGAAGGCGACCAGCGAGCAACGTGGGCTGCCTCTAGACCCCGAGTGGGTCGAGATGGCCAAGAAACAGCTCAAGGGTGCAGATCCGGCGAAAAGACTAACGTGGCGGACACCAGAGGTTTGACATGTACCCGTTACATCTACACCACACCACACAAAATGTAATGTGCATAGTTGGGTTCTCTTTGCCTTTGCTGTGCCTTGTGACCTCGCTGCTATTTATTCCAGGGCATCAATGTGAAGCCTCTGTACACAACAGACGATACAAAAGACATGGAGAAAGAACTGCCTGGCAAATATCCATACACACGTGGTCCTTACCCCACAATGTACACACAGAGGCCTTGGACCATCAGACAGGTAATGTACGTACAACATACTTCAATATGCACTAAAATTAGCAAGTATATTATAATAGGGGTACCTCTGCAAATGGCGGTTAATTAATTGAAAGGGAAGTATATACAGTAATGAAAGTAGAGAGGAAAGCAGGGGGAGTGAGTTTTCAAGTCTACTGAAAACTTCAACTTTAGTAGTAGGATAAGGGACATCCTATGAGTAAAGGACACTTTTGATACCCTCTTATTCACAGGTAATAATAATAGCAGAAGCAGGTGTCCTTTGTCCTCTATACAGAGAGTCTACTGTATGTATGTATCTCTCTCCTGTGTCAGTATGCAGGCTACAGTACAGTGGAGGAGAGTAACAAGTTCTATAAGGAGAACATCAGGGCTGGTCAGCAGGGACTGAGTGTCGCATTTGACCTCCCCACCCACAGAGGGTGAGTATCACTTATTATCCACAGCCAGCTACATACACTGTATGACATCCTGTGGTTTGCGTTCATTCACGGAGCAGCCATTAGCTCAGTACTGCATTAGCTCACAATTTATTCAGGTACCATCTAGTTGACAAGAGAAGCTAGCCTACCTAGTTGTCACGAGTTTTCTATGATTATTATGACACTCACACATACCGTAATGTTGCGTATAAAAATTTCTTCAAAGTGTAAAATTACTGAACGTTTTGCACATACGTATATTCAGTCATTTGCATTCGTCAGAAGTGTGGGTTTATATAATATTGCACATGACTGACTCTCTCTGTGCAGGTATGACTCCAGTAATCCGGTGGCAGAGGGAGATGTGGGAATGGCTGGAGTAGCTGTGGACTCTGTGGAAGACATGAAGGTGTGTATATACAACATACACAGCACTATGTACATACGTATGGTGGTGTATACCAACATGTGTGCAAAGAATAAACTCTATGCTTCAGAGACCGACACAACACTCTTTTTTGGCTATAAGCAATCACTAGAGATTTCCACTGTATAGATTACATCTTTGTAGATCTTACCACTTAATGTCCCCCCTTCATATGTGTGTGTGTGTGTAGATTCTGTTCTCAGATATTCCTCTGGACAAGATGTCAGTATCAATGACGATGAATGGTGCAGTTCTCCCAGTCATGGCCATGTTTATTGTGGCAGCTGAAGAACAGGTCTGTACACTTTAGTGGTCCTCATAATTGGTGAGCAAAAAGCGAGCCCACCCTTGTCAGCAACTGGTAAATTCGTTTTGTGTGTATCCGACGTTGCCTCCCTTACCGGAGTGCCCTGTGTGATTCTAAATACATGCATGCACATAACTAAAATGTTACAATCGTTGATGCAGCGCATGCTCTCAAATTCGCTAAGTTCTAGTATAGAGGAGTTGTGTTACCTTGCATTGTTATGTACATACCTGATGAGAAGGGGCAGCGCCGTAGAGACGAAATAGGGAGGGACAAGGCAAGGAGATAGACATAGGGAGAGAGAGAGGGATAGAGTATGCCATACTATCTATAGTCTAATGAATGGTTAGTTTGTCTCTTACTCCATTGATGTGCCTGCAATCCCTTATTGAGGGGAGCATGAAGTGGTGAGGCTGCAATACTGGAGTTGAGCTAAAGTGAATGATACTATTCCATTCTCCAACTATTGTCAAAGTATTGGGAATGGTTGGTTTGTCTCTTCTTCCACTTGCGTTTCTGCAAAAAAATGCAAAATATTTCCCTTAGGGGGAAGTCCAGGAAACTGCGTACATTAGATATCACAGTTTAGATTGTTTAATTATTTAAGAACATTATGCTAATGTTGTTGTTGGTGGTAAATATTGCAGGGAGTTAGTCCGGACCAGTTGACTGGGACGATCCAGAATGACATATTGAAGGAGTTCATGGTCCGCAACACTTACATCTACCCTCCAGAGTTCTCCATGAACATCATCGGAGACATCTTTAGCTACACCTCTCAGGTTTGTACCATCACATGAGGTATCAATTTTCGATTCTGAGGGGCAAAGGGCTGTATAGTTGCAGATCTTCAAGCAGTCAACTACAAAATTTTGACCAATTATACTTTTTGTGTGAACACTGTTGCCAGCATGCATGCTAAAACCAAAAAATTGCGCTTCACTCAGATAAGTTTTAAGTTACATTTTGATTGGAGAAGTGAGTGCTGTACTACATGTAAGGCTCAAAAGGTGGAGGCACAAGCTGACATGCTTTGCAGTCCTTCTCTACTCTATGTATTTCTGTCTTGGTAATTCGTAAGCTATTCAGTGGTGCCACTGTCTCAGAGTATCAGAGACTGTTATGCCATCTCTCTTCCCCACCAGAATATGCCACATTTCAACTCCATCTCCATCTCGGGCTACCACATCCAGGAGGCCGGGGCTGACACTGTGCTGGAGCTAGCTTTCACTGTCGCTGACGGCCTGGAGTACTGCCGCACTGGTTAGTCAGTCCTTAGTAGCCGTAACGCACATGCCATTTCTTGCCGGTTTATTTACTTACGTCCTTGCGTGGCACACTCCACAGGTCTTGCTGCCGGGATTGATATTGATGCATTTGCCCCTCGACTCTCTTTCTTCTGGGGAATCGGCATGAACTTCTACATGGTAGTAGACTAACTCATTTTATGACTAGATTACCAGGGGTTTACTCATACAGGGAGGAAAGGGAGGGACTTGTGGTACCTCCAATCATTGTACGGTCTAAATCCTGTCTCACATCTCCCTAGTTTTGAAGAGTTTACTAGGGGGCGGGACCCCCTAGTGGGGCTGCTCTAACACACCCACACTTTTTATATTCATGTTACAACGCAAAGGCAAAGGCAAAGCAAACAGGTTAACTACACCCAGGACACCTCTTTTCTTCATGCCCGAAATAAGATTACCCTCCACCTAGACATCCTTAGAAAAGTGGGTGTCATTAATGAAATGGTCCTCTTCACACTCTCATTTGTGTGTATTACAGGAGATAGCCAAGATGAGAGCAGCTCGCAGGTTGTGGGCTCATCTGATGAAGGACAAGTTTGGAGCCAAGAGTCCCAAATCAATGACTCTTCGTTGCCATTCTCAGACCTCCGGATGGTCCCTCACCGAACAGGTCCAGTACATACATTATGCTTCTGACTGAACATAAGTCTGTAACATCCGTAAAATTGAGAGACTGTCAAGGGCAATCCGCTCATCACCATTCATTCTGGATCTGTGCAAAAACAGTGGTAGAATTGTCCGCATAATAGTTTCTCTCTCTTTAAATACTGCCTTCAGGGTTACAAAATGTTTTACTTGCTACACGTTTCCCTCATTTCCAGGATCCATACAACAACATAGTGCGGACGTGTGTGGAGGCAATGGCGGCCATATTTGGAGGGACCCAGAGTCTTCACACCAACTCGTTTGACGAGGCCCTGGCCCTGCCCACTCAGTTCAGTGCCCGTATTGCCAGAAACACTCAGATTATCCTACAGGAGGAGTCCCACATCACAAAGGTTGGCCTTGCATGCAGATGTGTAGAGCTTCATTGGCTGGTCTCACTACGTTGCTGTCACGCGTTGCCATAGCTCTAAACAAGTTAGACGCCTCGTCCATGGAAACTACGCACATTAGAACGCCTTGGGTGCCCTTAGTAGCGTCCTCGCTGCGCTCGAACGCCGACAGTCCAGAGCTCCCACGGCTCTCTAATGCGCGTAGTTTCCTGGACGAGGCATCTAATTTATATTTAGGGTTGTGTTTTTAATGGGTTTTTTTCAATCTCACATTACGAAACACATTACAAAGGTTGGCCTTGCATGCTGATGGCTGTTCTTGCTGCTAGGCTCCTGTGACTGTGTGAAATGTGTTTATACTCGTAGGCTTGTGCTTCAATCTCACATTACAAGGTTTGACCTTGCATTCAGGTGTTTAGTGTTTCAATTGGCTGTAGTTCTAGTTCAGTTTGTAGCAGAGTTGCTAATTTGGTGCATTTTAAAATTTGCACATGATACTTACGAGATTTGCCGTTGTTATTGGCTTGAATATGATGACTAGGTGGCAGATCCCTGGGCAGGGTCCAATATGATGGAATGTCTCACTAACGATGTGTACGATGCAGCACTCTCCCTCATCAACGAGGTAGGTCATAATAATATTATAACGCCTCTCTTGTGCACAAGTATATCACATGAGTATATCAGTGACTGTTACATGGAGTGATAAATCCCGCATTCAGACGACTAGGTAGGATTGGCGAGCAAACACAAATACACTCCTTCCAACTAATTCCGTGCAGATAGAGGAAATGGGAGGAATGGCAAAGGCGGTGGCATCGGGAATGCCGAAGATGAGGATCGAAGAGGCAGCAGCTAGGAAACAGGCCCGGATTGACTCCGGGGCAGGTACATACACCGTGCTGTGTGCAGCAGAAAAAAGATAATCTTTAATCCATGAGGCGGTGCTTGCTAAGATGGATAGAAGAAAGAGCCTACTGCTATTATGTGTGGTATATAGGGACATGTGCAGCAATTCAGAGTGTATGGAGAGCTTATTGCTAATAAACTGTTAGTTTACATGTGTCCGTCTCTCTGCAGATGTGATAGTTGGAGTGAACAAGTACAAACTAGCTAAAGAAGCGCCGGTGGAAGTTCTGTCAATCGACAACTCGAAAGTTTTGGAAATTCAGGTCCAACTTTTATGTACAAACTGAACACTTGCTTAGTTATTGCTCTATCTATGTGTGTACTTTTTCCCTTTGCAAATGTGTATTATAGAGTGTGCTATATATTATTTATGTACAAGTACTTTTCCTCATGACGTAAGAGTTTTGTCATGATGTAAGGCGTTTTATAGGTGTGGTTGCTATTGTATGTGGTATAGAAATCCAAGCTGGGTGAGCTGAAGAGGACCAGAGATCAGACTGGGGTCGAAGCAGCCCTCAATGCTCTCACAGAGTGTGCAGCTGGCAAAGGAGGCAACTTGCTGGACCTCTCAGTCAAGGTATGATTAATAGTATTGTGTGTGTGTGTGTGTGTGTGTGTGTGTGTACACCTGTTATAGGCATTGTGTCTCTGTATGCAGGCAGCAAGAGCTCGATGTACAGTTGGTGAAATATCAGACGCCCTTGAGAAGGTATTATAAGAGTAATGTAAACGTGTAAGCGCTGACACGGAAAGCTTTCTTCACCGGGTTGCCTCAGATTGATATGCATACTGACTAGTATGCCAGTATTCACAGGTCATCTTACGTATGTATGTACATATATAGCTCCTAGAACCAAACCAAGGGTCCCTGGCTGGGGCTTGAAGATTGATGCATAATAAAAAGCCAAAATACACTCATTCCCTTTCCTCCCCCCTCGTTTCCCCCTATTATTAGGTTCATGGGCGACACACAGCAGTCCCGAGGATGATAAGCGGAGCCTATGCCCAGGAGTATGGTCAGGCAGAGGAAATGGAGAAAGCTCTTCAGAAAGTCCAAGTTAGTGAATGCACCCCTGAAATAAGGATACCTCTCAAATTAAAGGGACGCTTTTCTTTCCAAAAACTGCTCTTGGGGAAAGGTGTCCTGATATCCTCACTCCAGGGGTGTCCATGGAGAGGTGTTCAACTGTAGTCCATATGTATCACTGTAGTTGTGGGTAATAAGTATGGGCTCAACTGTAGACCGTACAATGTGATGCAGGCGTTTGAAGAGACAGAGGGAAGAAGGCCGAGAATACTGGTGGCTAAGGTCGGGGAGGACGGACATGATCGAGGCTACAAGGTCATCGCCACTGGGTTCACGGACCTTGGGTTTGATGTAGACATTGGACCTCTCTTCACAGTAAGATTATCTGCGTTTGTACATAAGTTCATTATATTCGTTTCTGCATAAGTTCAATGTAACCATAATCTATCTGACTGGTGGGCATTAACTCGCAGCACACCATATCTCTCTAGCCACATAAATACAAGATCAATACCTTACAGCACACGGTCACTGTTCATATCTATGACTTTGTTCTTTTTGTGTTGTTTTTCGTCCACTGTTATTACTCAACGTTGTCTCATTCCCCACCAGACTCCGAGGGAGGTAGCGCGACAGGCAGTGGATGCCGATGTCCATGTCGTTGGTATCAGTTCACTGGCAGCTGGGCACAAGACACTCGTCCCTCGTGTATGCTATGCTACCTTAGACATATCTCCATTATGTGCATGCGTGGGTGCATGGCTGGAGATGGTTTGCAGAGAATATCACTCACTACCTTTGCAGCATGAAATTATACTTCATAGCATACCAGCCATATATATATATAGCATGTATAGAAGCATACAGTAAATCATGTGATGTGCATGCAAACATTTTGCCCACTCATAATTATAATATTATATATACAAATTTGCAATCATGTACGTGAGTGCAAATTTTCAGCAGTTGACTTATATAGAACTCCGTAGAGCATTAACAGCGCCATCAACATACAAACAAAGAGAAATTGCTTCCTCTATTCAATTTGCACGTATAACTGTGTTTGTAAAATTGTGAACTGCTGTGGTCTCAGGTGGTGGAGGAACTGAAGGGGCTGGGAAGAGAGGACATCCTGGTGGTGTGTGGTGGAGTAATTCCTCCCCAGGATCACCAGTTCCTCACCGACTGTGGAGTGACTGCCATCTACGGCCCCGGGACCAACATCCCTGCAGCTGCCAGCCAACTGGTGGACCTCATCCTCACTGCTCGGCAGTCTCCCGACTCCACCACTGCCTCCAGCTCTTCACAATCATGATGACATCATACTGTTCTACTGTCGTTCATTGAACCTTTTGTTGACTTTGACGTTGCTGTAGCGAACCAACCCCCTTCATTTGTTGCATCATTATACTGTAGCAGCGGCGTTGGGCGACAAATTGAAATTATTAGAGAAGAGCGCATGCGCATGCACTTGTGGTTGGGCATTTTCAGGCATGGGCTATATTATAATTAAAAATCTCCTGCAAGAGCAGTCAGTGTAATTACTGCAGAACATAATCCACAGAAGCATAAATAAGACACTATTATACAATAATACACTCGTGCATAGGGTTTGTATTGTATTTTACTATCGTCTGTGTGCATGTGAAACTGGATCACATGGCCACGTCAGGAGAGAGATAAGAGATGTCGTCCCAAGGATGGCGGTACAGACCTTGCTTTAGTCTCTTCTGGTCCAAATAGTGACCTGCGTCACAGAATTATGACATCATCCTCCACGACCTGATAAAAGAGATGACTCACCAATGAACCCCATACTTCGTCCTAGTACAAACAGTCCATTCAATGCTCCAATCTCTATATACTCCTCAGCTTCCTCGCTAGAACAAGAAAAAACAGATGAAGTCTATCATAGCTGTATAAAAGTGTGGCTCACTCAGAAAATGCTCCACTGTGTCTCAATAGATCCACAAACGAGACAGCAATCACTCCGTCAACATTCAGAATGAGGTTGGGTTTCTGCAATCAACAAGAAAAGACACGGCGCCTTAAAGGGAACGTGGCAGTAAAATATAAGGGCTTAATTTAGAAAACGGAAACGTAATCGCATTTTGCACTTGATCTTTCTAAATTTAGCTCTTACGTACTGCCACATTCCAGATCTAAACAAGTTCTTGAACAAGCCACACATGGATTTGCACAGCTGCCATTACTATGTAGGAGCCTACCTTGGAAGTGGTGATCTTCTCGACCTCCAAGGCATAGCTGAGTAGGGGCGTGGCTGAGAAGTTTGACTGAACAAAGTCCTTGATGATCACCACTCTCATGTCGGGATTTTCGAGCTGGCAGGTTCAGCAAAAGAACATCAGACCTAGCTCGCTATACCCACTCTTTACATACTGTTAACTTTATTGTTTATCTAAAACTAAGACGCCTCAGATGTTCCCTATTCAGATGTTTCGCTGTACCCAATTGAAATAGCAGACTTACCGACTTGACTCTGTGGCCAATGCCAAGGATGAGTTTGTGCTGTTTCCGCATGCTGTTGACAAACTCCATGGGAATGAGACCAGAGTCATACGCTCCAGAGAACTGGCGAGCTGCTCCATCCAGTGCACCTCCAAACCTGTCCCCCTACACATATATACGACACCTCATTCACGCTCACATACATATTGACTATAATTATAGCAACAGCTTGCTTAGGTACAAAACATACCCTAGCAAAAACACCATCTACCTTACAATTCTCAGAAAGCTCCTCACTTATTTCATGCAATGGCAATTAATACACCAAAACTACATCCATAACAGATTGGAAAAAGAAATTTGTTAAGGGCATAAGGTTGAACCGAAGAAGGCAAAAAGCTTTACACTCATCACCTGCATACATACATATAATTACAGGTCCAAGATTAGTGGTACGCATCATATCTTACAATGGTGAGGAGTCCGGAGGTAAGGCAGGAGACGAGGTCTTTCCCAGCCCTGGCAGTGACAATGGTGTTATGGGCCCCAGAGACTGCAGGTCCGTGGTCTGCCGTCACCATCAGACACATCTCCAGGAACTTGCACGCATAGTCTGGCAGTCTGCATGCATACAAATCAGTCAGACTGTATGTTCCATAGGCAGCAAACCCTGCAAGCTCCTTCCCCACATGCTTCGTATGAAGCTTAGCTATACTATTAGCTTGAAACTTAGCTATACTAATAAACGTAAGCCCCCCTCCGAAAAGTTTTATTGAGCTGCCTATCTACGCATGAACATCATGTGTGTAGAATGTAGTAGCAATTTTGACCTTCTCTGGAACCATAACAGACTGAGAACACCTCCAATCCCAATGTTTTCCTGTTGGAAAAACAGGAGAAAACATCAAATGCTCTAGCTGCAGTATACAGACCCTCACTGGAAGAGTAATTACAGCATACCAAAAGTCTCTAATCAACATAGTGCAGGGAATTCATTTTGAGTATGTCTATAAGTCTCTCACGAGCAAAGTTAAAACTAAATTCTCACAGCCATTCCTATACCCTGTGTCATCTCATTACACTAATTGCTAGTGGTACCTTGAAGACGTCAGAGATGGGCATCCCAGCGTACAGCAGCTCCTCTCCCCTCTCGTCGCAGATGCTGGTCATGAAGGAGGAGGGTTTGCGGATGAGTCCCAGCTCCTGTGCCCACTTGTAGTCCATGGGCACCGTGGGAGGCTCCTTCTCTGGCTGAGGGACTATCACCCCTGCACTCACCAGCTGCTCGTACACCTCACTGGGTCGGAGATACATAGACAAGACATTCTCTTACATATGGATAACACTACGAAAGAAATAATCCACTCAAATATCTGTGTAGCTAGCACTGAAACTACAATGCAGTTACGCTAGTAGATATATGCAAAGAGGAATGAGGGGTTCGTACATTAATTTATACAAACAACAAACACAAACTAGGGGGTACAGGAAGCATTGAGCCTTAACATGAATGCTCAGCCCTTGAACTGAAGGTAATGCTCAGCCTTACTTAGCATCAACTAGAAGTAGCAGCGGAAGTTACCTGATGACCAGGCCGAGTGTATCAAAACTCTCAGGGACATATGCACCAGCTTCAGTCAGTGTCTGACAAGAGAAAAGTACATATACATCTATGATGCTAGGAACCATGACCATCCCTTTCTAACCATACTATAACTGAGAGCATTATTGCACACAGTGATTGGCCTATACAGTACCTGGTTCTTGGCATCGGCGGTCTCCCTCTCAGCATTAGCACAGGCTCCGGCGTGGCCAAACTGAACCTCTGAGGTGAACAGTTTGGCGCATGTACCAATGCACCAGGCAACGATGGGTTTGAACAGTCGACCAGACTTGAGTGCATTGCAAATCTTGTACTCCTCTATCCCACCAACCTTTGTAAAACACACGAGAGCTATCAAGTCATTTATATTCTCCATAAAGTAAAGGGGCCACTTTATGGACGTGCACATACTTGTGCAATGTTGAGAACATTGGTACAAATCTATGGTAAGGTCGTAACAGCATTACGTACCTCTCCCAAGATTACTATCATTTTCACGTTGGGGTCATCGTGATAGCGAAGAATATGGTCCGTGAAGGTAGTGCCAGGATACCTGGGTTAGAAGAAAAAAGATCAGCCATGCCACTTGGTTATTGACATTTCAACCAGCAGCACCCGCAAGAGGAAAGCTCTACCACACCATTACCAGAAACAGCTCCCCTGCAATGACAGCAAGTGTAAGAACTGTACTGCACGCATCATGGGCTTCTAAGGCTTGGAAACTTGTAGGTTCACTCTGCTTGGGTTGCTTGGAATGGCCCATCATGGGCTGTTTGGTCCGGAGTGGTGCATCGTGAACTGCCTTGTTTAGCCTATCACGGGAATTTTGGATTGGCGCATCATACATCTGTCTGGATCCTATGTATGTGCATCCAAAAAATTCCTACACCCACATGTTGCCCAAAACAATCTGCTTTGTTGAAAGTATATACAACCATTCTGAAACCATTTTATGGGGGTGATGCAGCAATCCAGCAAACGTTGTTATTTTCAGTTTTGCAATTCCTAGGCTTTGTTTATGTGGCTGCCTGGCCTGCTCAGCTTCATGCACTGCTTGGTTTAGTGCATCACAGGACAGCTCGGTGTATCATGGACTTGCTGGCTCGGTGCATTAGGTGGCAATCTTTGTGAATTAGGGTTCATACGTAGGGCAATGAAATAAGTAATCGGGCAGGGTCTCACCTGTCTCCTCCAATGGCCACACCCTCATAGACTCCATTGGTGCAGCGAGAGATGATGTTGCTGAGTTCGTTGGACATGCCACCAGATCGGGACACATACGCTACACTGTGTGGGGCAGAGTATTTGGCATAAAATCTATTCTGTGTTCCAGTTTAAACATTAGGGGCCGGCATAATTATGCATGTTGGTAGGTAGATTTTGCAGTCAGGACATATGCATACCAAGTGAAGTAAAACACAAGAGGATATGGCAGAAAAGAACCAGCCATCCTGAGTTTCAAACAGTCATGCATCTGGTTGCCATCAAGCGCACTAATTCAAAGACACATACAGGTTACTTCACCACACAAACTGTGCTAATTGGTATTATACATAGTAGAGGAATGCAGCGAGCGAGCGCAAGCAGTTCACTATTTCACGCTTGGTGGTTGTCGCTGATAATCATGTAGAACGGTATGTGTGGCATCGCAGGATAGAAATAAATGGAAAATTGGCCCATTGACGGGCTAGGTAGGCTCACTTCACTCGCCAAGAAATTTCCCTAGGACAAAGGTTTGCATTTGGTCTGCTGCAATGGAATGTTTTTTTAGCGGGGGAGGGGGGCATACTGCGTGGAGATACCAAAAGAGTTTTTGTTGGGGTTCTTGAAAGTGCAAATTACACAATCTCATGGAGACCAGTTATAAACAGCTAACAGAAGTGAAGTCACCCTTGGGATAGAAAACCACACTGCTGCGAATGGCCACCATTGCTGGAGCTGAAAATATCAGAGTTCTAAGGGATCCATATTCCGTTATCAGCGATACACTGGCAGAACCAGCCCCAAGAGCACCGTTTATACAGGCAGACGAAGGAGAAAATGGCAATTTCGCAGTATTGGTTCGAGTGGCATCTTACTCATCCTTACCTGGCAATTTATCACAATCTGTTCTCTGGGCTTCACATTTGAAAAAATGAACGTTGATTATGGCAAGCCCAATGATACCTATCTGTGGTTTTGGCAAGCTAGATATGTTGTTGGTATTTGTGTTACTCTTTGCTTTATATTTCCAATAGTAAGTATTATAGGAGAGGTTGCCATTGGTCGATACAAACTTGTCAGCTACTGTCTAAAGACGATGTGGTGTATGTATATTCTTGCACTGGTTCTATCGCTATGTGAAGAGAGCCTGCCTGTGAGAAAAACTACAATCCACGTTATCCAGGTCCTTATTGCAGTGCTACAGTTTTCAATTCAGGGGGCATTTCTAGCGAGTGCAGTTCCACTTGGAATAGACCAGGTTACTGGTGGATCAGATGCAAACATTTCTGCTTTCATACATTGGCTAATCTGGGGGTTTTACAGTGGTTTTGCTATTTCTAGCATTCTAGGATCTGCTCTCTACAGTTGCACACACATCCAACGAAGTGAAGTCAGTATGGTGATGTCACTGCTGCCAGTCCTACTGCTCTCTGTGGGACTCATTTTGGACTTTCATTTCCACCACAAACTGGTGAAAGAGCCAGTGACTGTCAATCCAGTGAGTCTTATTTTCAAAGTCTTGAAATATGCAGCAAAGCACAAGTATCCAGTTCAGAGAAGTGCCTTCACATACTGTGAAAATGAACGGCCAACAAGACTGGACTATGGCAAGTCGAAATATGGTGGACCTTTCACCACAGAGCAAGTGGAGGATGTTAAGACCTTCTGGAGAGTCCTGGTTGTCATTCTGGTTATACCTATGTGTTCAGTTTCACTTATACCACAGAGTGAATCATCATTCGCCATTGATGAAAGGTTTCTCTCATTACAGTCGAAAACAAACTGTATACAGGAAGTTGCATGGAGTATTACAAAACCCGCTTCTGTTGCAATTCTTTTCATTCCACTGTATGAGCTACTCATCTACCCATGTCTGAGAAACCGAGGTCCCAGCATCCTCCAGTCTGCTGGAATTGGAGCTGCAGCACTCATTGTCTCATCATTGTACGGTATAGTGGCAAAGACGATTCCGGAAATTCTTTCAAATGGTTCAACTCAATGTATGTTCACTAACAACAGCAATAATCCGAGTGAAATGGAAATAATAATTGGCATTCCTTTTGACCTCTTTTTGGGATTTACATCTGTGGTGCTGCCTAAATCTGGCATAGAGTTTGTATGTGCACAGGCACCGTACAATATGAAGGGTTTTCTCATAGGACTTTTCTTTACAGCCCTTAATTTGTTTATAGTTATTGGAACACTGTTGTATTTTACATGGAGGAACACTTGGTTTCCCATACTGGGCACCAGTACATGTGGTATCTGGTTCTACCTGACCACACTAGTACTGGCAGTGGTGTCATTTGCTCTACTGGGCTTGGTCATACGATGGTACAAGGCAAGAGAGAGAGATGAAATTACAAGATCTCAAGATTTAGTGGAAGAAGTATACCACAAGTACCACGAACAAGAATCACAAGATGAATCAGGATAAAAAACAATGTACTTAAAATCATACAGTGTCAAATTTACAGTGTTAACCCAAGACATCTGTGACTAGGGTTTGATGTATGTATGCATAATATACTTTTATATTATAATTGATATAACCTCCCAACAAGACAGACAAGTCCAGCATAACTTTGAATACAATGCATAAATACCTATTTACTACACGTAGAGTGCTGTGTGCACTTGTTTGCTGCAGTTGTCACTCTAGCAACATTTTTACCCTCGTCGCGCATGCGCAGCGAGGGTACAGTAGTTGGGTTTGTCTGTCTGTTTGTCTGTTTGTCTGTTAGTCTATATCTCACTCCTCGAACGTCTGTTCGTCCCAGAAACGATACCATCTACCCAACGGGCGACGAAGGTCAGAACATTTGTGGGGTTTTCTCTGAAAATGCTCCGTTGCAAAGCTAGAACGCGAAAAAGCCAATATGCAAATTCACAACGGACAGGACGGCTTACCACGGTCTGATCGATCCCCGTGCTCTGCGTACCCCGGAGGCACCAGAAGATGCAACGCAGGGCGTGTATCGCCTCTCGCATGCTATCTAGTAGTGTAGTTAGCCCGTGTCAGACTCTGCGCGAGCTGGTAAGAGACCACGAATAAACCCAGCCCATCAATTAGTGATACCGCGCATGCGTTTACTTACGCGTGCGCGTCACAAGGCGCCGAGGGTTTGCACTTCAGTGCTTTTCATTAACCCTCGGCGCGCATGCGCAGCGAGGGTTACAGTAGTTGTTTCGTAAGTGTGTCAGTCTGTCAGTCTGTCATTCTGTCTGTTACCACGTTTTCTGCCACCGCGCGCACAAAATCAGGTAAATAGCGATATGATCGGGTTCAGTGCTACACTGGGTTGATTTTTTAAAAAGGCGACAAATTGAAATTATTAGAGAAGAGCGCATGCGCATGCACTTGTGGTTGGGCAATTTCAGGCATGGGCTATATTATAATTTAAAATCTCCTGCAAGAGCAGTCAGTGTAATTACTGCAGAACATAATCCACAGAAGCATAAATAATACACTCGTGCATAGGGTTTGTATTGTCTTTTACTATCGTCTGTGTGCATGTGAAACTGGATCACATGGCCACGTCAGGAGAGAGATAAGAGATGTCGTCCCAAGGATGGCGGTACAGACCTTGCTTTAGTCTCTTCTGGTCCAAATAGTGACCTGCGTCACAGAATTATGACATCATCCACGACCTGATAAAAGAGATGACTCACCAATGAACCCCATACTTCGTCCTAGTACAAACAGTCCATTCAATGCTCCAATCTCTATATACTCCTCAGCTTCCTCGCTAGAACAAGAAAAAACAGATGAAGTCTATCATAGCTGTATAAAAGTGTGGCTCACTCAGAAAATGCTCCACTGTGTCTCAATAGATCCACAAACGAGACAGCAATCACTCCGTCAACATTCAGAATGAGGTTGGGTTTCTGCAATCAACAAGAAAAGACACGACGCCTTAAAGGGAACGTGGCAGTAAAATATGAGGGCTTAATTTAGAAAACGGAAACGTAATCGCATTTTGCACTTGATCTTTCTAAATTTAGCTCTCACCATTCTCTTTAACCCCAGATCTAAACAAGTTCTTGAACAAGCCACACATGGATTTGCACAGCTGCCATTATTATGTAGGAGCCTACCTTGGAAGTGGTGATCTTCTCGACCTCCAAGGCATAGCTGAGTAGGGGTGTGGCTGGGAAGTTTGACTGAACAAAGTCCTTGATGATCACCACTCTCATGTCGGGATTTTCGAGCTGGCAGGTTCAGCAAAAGAACATCAGACCTAGCTCGCTATACCCACTCTTTACGTACTGTTAACTTTATTGTTTGTCTAAAACTAAGACACCTCAGATGTTCCCTATTCAGATGTTTCGCTGTACCCAATTGAAATGGCACACTTACCGACTTGACTCTGTGGCCAATGCCAAGGATGAGTTTGTGCTGTTTCCGCATGCTGTTGACAAACTCCATGGGAATGAGACCAGAGTCATACGCTCCAGAGAACTGGCGAGCTGCTCCATCCAGTGCACCTCCAAACCTGTCCCCCTACACATACAATACGACACCTCACTCACGCTCACATACATCTTGACTATAATTATAGCAACAGCTTGCTTAGGTACAAAACATACCCTAGCAAAAACACCATCTACCTTACAATTCTCAGAAAGCTCCTCCCTTACTTCATGCAATTGGAAATTAATACAACAAAAGTACATCCATAACAGATTGGAGAAAGAAATTTGTTAAGGGCATAAGGTTGAACCGAAGAAGGCAAAAAGCTAACATTTTACACTCATCACCTGCATACATACATATAATTACAGGTCCAAGATTAGTGGTACGCATCTTTCTGGTAGTAATATCTTACAATGGTGAGGAGTCCGGAGGTAAGGCAGGAGACTAGGTCTTTCCCAGCCCTGGCAGTGACAATGGTGTTATGGGCCCCAGAGACTGCAGGTCCGTGGTCTGCCGTCACCATCAGACACATCTCCAGGAACTTGCACGCATAGTCTGGCAGTCTGCATGCATACAAATCAGTCAGACTGTATGTTCCATAGGCAGCAAAACCCTGCAAGCTCATTCCCCACATGCAGCATATGAAGCTTAGCTATACTATTAGCTTGAAACTTAGCTATACTGATCAACGTAAGCCCCCCTCCGAAAAGTTTTATTGAGCTGCCTATCTACGCATGAACATCATGTGTGTAGAATGTAGTAGCAATTTTGACCTTCTCTGGAACCATAACAGACTGAGAACACCTCCAATCCCAATGTTTTCCTGTTGGAAAAACAGGAGAAAACATCAAATGCTCTAGCTGCAGTATACAGACCCTCACTGGAAGAGTAATTACAGCATACCAAAAGTCTCTAATCAACATAGTGCAGGGAATTCATTTTGAGTATGTCTATAAGTCTCTCACGAGCAAAGTTAAAACTAAATTCTCACAGCCATTCCAATTACTATACCCTGTGTCATCTCATTACACTAATTGCTAGTGGTACCTTGAAGACGTCAGAGATGGGCATCCCAGCGTACAGCAGCTCCTCTCCCCTCTCGTCGCAGATGCTGGTCATGAAGGAGGAGGGTTTGCGGATGAGTCCCAGCTCCTGTGCCCACTTGTAGTCCATGGGCACCGTGGGAGGCTCCTTCTCTGGCTGAGGGACTATCACCCCTGCACTCACCAGCTGCTCGTACACCTCACTGGGTCGGAGATACATAGACAACACCTTCTCTTACATATGGATAACACTACGAAAGAAATAATCCACTCACAAATATCTGTGTAACTAGCACTGAAACTACAATGCAGTTACGCTAGTAGATATATGCAAAGAGGAATGAGGGGTTCGTACATTTATACAAACACAAACTAGGGGGTACAGCTAGCCTTAGAGGAAGCATTGAGCCTTAACATGAATGCTCAGCCCTTGAACTGAAGGTAATGCTCAGCCTTACTTAGCATCAACTAGAAGTAGCAGCGGAAGTTACCTGATGACCAGGCCGAGTGTATCAAAACTCTCAGGGACATATGCACCAGCTTCAGTCAGTGCCTGACAAGAGAAAAGTATAATATACATCTATGATGCTAGGAACCATGACCATCCCTTTATAACCATACTATAACTGAGAGTACCATTGCACACAGTGATTGGCCTATACAGTACCTGGTTCTTGGCATCGGCGGTCTCTCTCTCAGCATTAGCACAGGCTCCGGCGTGGCCAAACTGAACCTCTGAGGTGAACAGTTTGGCGCATGTACCAATGCACCAGGCAACGATGGGTTTGAACAGTCGACCAGACTTGAGTGCATCGCAAATCTTGTACTCCTCTATCCCACCAACCTTTGTAAACACACGAGAGCTATCAAGTCATTTATATTATGCATAAAGTAAAGGGCCACTTTATGAACGTGCATCTACTTGTGTGATGTTTAGAACATTGGTACAAATCTATGGTAATGTCGTAAAAGCATTATAATTATATACGTACCTCTCCCAAGACTACTATCATTTTCACGTTGGGGTCATCGTGATAGCGAAGAATATGGTCTGTGAAGGTAGTGCCAGGATACCTGGGTTAGAAGGGGGAAAATCTGGTACATGACAGGTTGCATGCTATAGGCTGCTTGGATTGGCACAGGCAAACTGTAGCAAATCATGGTGGATCCTGCTGCAGGCAGTAAACTTGTGAGCAGAAGCTCTGACATGCCCACACACCCATGTATGTGCATCCCTAAACATAACCTGCTTTTGTGGGTGTTTAAAAGTGCAACCATAGTGAAAGCATGCTATGGGAGGTGGGGGTGGGCATGCAACAATCCAGGCAAAGTTGTTATTTTCACTTTTTCACTACTTGCAATTCCTAGGCTTGGTTTAGGTGGTTGCCCGGCTTCGACGCACTTGGCTTGCCGCACTATACTTGGTTTAGTGCATCATAGGACAGGTCTGCTTAGCTCAGTTTATCATTGACCTGCTTGGTCTGGTGCATTATGATGCAAGGGGCAATGAAATGAGTAATCAGGCAGGGTCTCACCTGTCTCCTCCAATGGCCACACCCTCATAGACTCCATTGGTGCAGCGAGAGATGATGTTGTTGAGTTCGTTGGACATTCCTCCAGATCGGGACACATACGCCACACTGCGTGGGTGCAGAGCATTTGGCATAAAATGCTCCAGTTTGGGGTATAATCATGCATGTTGGTACGTAGATTTACACAGTCAGGATACAAATACACTAGTTAAACACAAGAGAACATGGCTGAAGACTCAGCCATCCTGAGTTTCAAACGGTCATGCATCTGGTTGCCATCAGGTGCACTAATTCATAGACACATACATACAGGTTACTTCACCACAGAAACCATTCATACTGGCCTATATAATTCCCTGGAACAAAGGGTTTGCTTCCTTATAAGAGAAGCATTGGGTCCACCGCAATGGAACGTTCAGTTTTTTTAGTGGGGGAGGGGGGCATCCTACACAGAGATACCAAAAGAGTTTCTGCTGGGGTTCTTGAAAGTGCAAATTCCACAATCTCATGGAGACCAGTTATAAACAGCTAACACAAGTGAAGTCACCCTTGGGATAGAAAACCAGACTGCTGCGAATGGCAACCTTTGCTGGAGCTGAAAATATCAGAGTTCTAAGGGATCCATATTCCGTTATCAGCGATACACTGGCAGAACCAGCCCCAAGAGCACCGTATTATACAGGCAGACGAAGGAGAAAATGGCAATTTCGCAGTATTGGTTCGAGTGGCATCTTACTCATCCTTACCTGGACATTCATCACAACCTGTTCTCTGGGCTTCGCATTTGAAAAAATGAATGGTGATTATGGCGAGCCCAATGATACCTATCTGACTCTGTGGTTTTCGCAAGCTAGATATGTTGTTGGTATTTGTGTCACTCTTTGCTTTATATTTCCAATAGTAAGTATTATAGGAGAGGTTGCCATTGGTCGATACAAACTTGTCAGCTACTGTCTGAAGACGATGTGGTGTATGTATATTCTTGCACTGGTTCTATCACTATGTGAAGAGAGCCTGCCTGTGAGAAAAACTACAATCTACGTTATCCAGGTCCTTATTGCAGTGCTACAGTTTTCAAATCTGGGGGTCTTTCTAGCGAGTGCAGTTCCACTTGGAATAGACCAGGTTACTGGTGGATCAGATGCTAACATTTCTGCTTTCATACAATGGCTATGCTGGGGGTTTTACAGTGGTTTTGCTATTACTAGCATCCTAGGATCTGTTCTCTTAAACTGTTCACGTTTACAACCAAGTGAAGTCAGTATGGTGATGTCACTGCTGCCAGTCCTACTGCTCTCTGTGGGACTCATTTTGGACTTTCATTTCCACCACAAACTGGTGAAAGAGCCAGTGACTGTCAATCCAGTGAGTCTTATTTTCAAAGTCTTGAAATATGCAGCAAAGCACAAGTATCCAGTTCAGAGAAGTGCCTTCACATACTGTGAAAATGAACGGCCAACAAGACTGGACTATGGCAAGTCAAAATATGGTGGACCTTTCACCACAGAGCAAGTGGAGGATGTTAAGACCTTCTGGAGAGTCCTGGTTGTCATTCTGGTTATACCTATGTGTTCAGTTTCACTTATACCACAGAGTGAATCATCATTCGTCATTGATGAAAGGTTTCTCCCATTACAGTCGAAAACAAGCTGCATACAGGGAGTTGCACAGAGTATTACAAAACCCGTTTTTTTACGATTCTTTTCATTCCACTGTATGAGCTACTCATCTACCCATGTCTGAGAAACCGAGGTCCCAGCATCCTCCAGTCTGCTGGAATTGGAGCTGCAGCACTCATTGCCTCATCATTGTACGGTATGGTAGCAGGGGTGATTCCGGAAATTCTTTCAAGTGGTTCAACTCAATGTATGTTCACTAACAACAGCAATAATTCGAGAGAAATGGAAATAATAATTGGCATTCCTTTTAACTTCTTTTTGGGATTTACATCTGTGGTGCTGCCTAAATCTGGTATAGAGTTTGTATGTGCACAGGCACCGTACAATATGAAGGGTTTTCTCATAGGACTTTTCTTTACAGCCCTTACTTTGTTTATAGTTATTGGAACACTATTGTATTTTACATGGAGCAAAAAATGGTTTCCAATACTCCACTCCAGTACATGTGGTATCTGGTTCTACCTGAGCACACTAGTATTGGCAGTGGTGTCATCTGCTCTACTGGGCTTGGTCATACGATGGTACAAGGCAAGAGAGAGAGATGAAATCACAAGATCTCAAGATTTAGTAGAAGAAGTATACCACAAGTACCGCGAACAAGAATCACAAGATGAATCAGGATAAAAAACAATATACTTAAAATCATTCAGTGTCAAATTTACAGTGTTAACCCAAGACATCTGTGACTAGGGTTTGATGTATGTATGCATAATATACTTTGTAATTGACCTCCCAACAAGACAGACAAGTCCAGCATGACTTTGAATACAATGGTGTAGCTACATAAATACCTATTTACTACATGTAGAGTGCTGCGTGCACTTGTTTGCTGCAGTTGTCACTCTAGCAACATTTTCTAAACATAAACAGCGCATGTATATACCTCCGTACTGTAAGTGCACGATATAACCGTCTCTAAAAGCAGTTTGTAATAACATGTTTAAGCCACGAGGACATAAACACAGATAACTTTAAGCAAACACTGGCAAAAGGAAAGAAGAGGATTCGGATGGTCTGAGGATATCTACAGCTACAAACCTCCCCTATACCATGGCTGCTATTATATCAAGAAGACAAACTGTTGAAGAGAGCATCATACTAATGAAAGAGTCTTGTTCCAGTGTCGGCAATACTTCAACAGGAACATTAGCTACAGGAGTGCAGGAGAGAAGCAAATCTGTAGTGAGACATGGCAACAGATGGAGGAGAAAGTGGAGACCTCGTAATTTTGGCGCAAGCAACATCTTACTCATCATTACCTGGGAGTTTATCGTTCGCTGCTCTCTGGGCTTAACAATGCACAAATTGCAGTATTTTACCCCAAATCTTGAAAAGAGAAGAAGCGGATGGTTCAGTTTCTCTATGGATGGTATAAAAGGAGAAACTCTGCTCGGTATTGCAACACTTTCTATCGCATGTCCCATTGCAAGTCTCCTAGCAGAGGTGGTTATCGGTCGATACAAACTTGTGAGCTATTCTCTAAAGGCTATGTGGCTACTCTCGATTATTTGTTGTGTCCTCTCAGTATGCCAAGAGAACCTGCCTGTGAATAACACCACACTGTACAAAATACAGCTAGATGTACTGGTCATCCCACAGTATTTCATTCTGGGGGCATTTTTAGTCAGTGCAGTTCCACTAGCATTAGACCAGATTACTGGAGGATCAAATACTAACATTTCTGCCTTCATACTATGGTTTAACTGGGCTTTCTTTAGTGGGCTAGCTGCTCCTAGAATTGTAGGATCCTTACTCTATGACTGCACATATTTGCAACCAAGTAAAGCCAGCATGATAATGTCACTGCTGCCGGTCCTACTGCTCTCTGTGGGACTCATTCTGGACTTTCATTTCCACCACAAACTGGTGAAAGAGCCAGTGACTGTCAATCCAGTGAGTCATATTTTCAAAGTCTTGAAATATGCAGCAAAGCACAAGTATCCAGTTCAGAGAAGTGCCTTCACATACTGTGAAAATGAACGGCCAACAAGACTGGACTATGGCAAGTCGAAATATGGTGGACCTTTCACCACAGAGCAAGTGGAGGATGTTAAGACTTTCTGGAGAGTTCTGGTTGTCATACTGGTACTCTCAACTCTACATCTACCACTAATGGCTGTGGTTCGATCATCATCAGTCATGTCAGATGACTTTGGGTCACTTAGAACAAAAAACCGGTGCATTCAGGCTTCCTCGTATGACATCATCAGTCCTAGTTTTACAAACGTGTATTCTATTCCACTGTATGAGCTACTCATCTACCCATGTCTGAGAAACCGAGGACCCAGCATCCGCCAGTCTGCTGGAATTGGAGCTGCAGCACTCGTATTTGCCTCAGTGTACGGCTGTGTGGCAGAGACAATGCGACAAACGTTCACCAACAATACAACTGAATGTATGTTTGAGGAAGTTGATCATGATGAAAGCAAACTTAACTTTTTAATTGGCATTCCTTTCACCTTTGCTCTTGGATTTACATCTGTAGTTCTCAATAAATCGAGCCTTGAATTTTTATGTGCTCAGGCACCATACAATATGACTGGTCTTCTTATTGGATTCTTTTTTGCACTACAAACTGTTTTCATTACCCTTGGAACAGTCTGGTACGAGACATGGAAGAAGTTTGCCATACTCCACACCAGTACATGTGGTATCTTGTTCTACCTGTGCACACTAGTATTGGCAGTGGTGTCATCTGCTCTACTGGGCTTGGTCATACGATGGTACAAGGCAAGAGAGAGAGATGAAATCACAAGATCTCAAGATTTAGTGGAGGAAGTGTACGACAAGTACCAGGAACAAACACCACGAAAGTGAAACACCAACAGTAAGCAAAACATTTTTTTCCAAAACACTCACAAGTCATTACATGTCAATAACTCCGTCACGATGTAATAGAGTTCTTTATAGGTTGGAATTGACTCCCAATGACATTTTTAATGATATAATGGGGATAAAACACTTAAACTCCCAGCGCGCCGAGGGTGACAACAAGTAGGCATCCACTACCTGTACCTAGAAAAGTACAAGAGACTTGACACGACAGTCTGACAGGTTCGACAGGTTCACTACATTACCAGATACAACAACAAATAGGCATCCACTACTTCAATCTAGTAAAGTACAACAGACTTGTTAGGCACGACAACATAGTTAGGCTTGGGTTACTTCATAAAGGGTGAACACAGATGATGACCATTTCTGGGAAGAGTTAATGCAGAAGAGTATTCAACCCAAAAGATCATAGTGTTAACAACACACATATGTGCTTTTAACGACCGCTCCAGGTACTTTTTGAAAGTGTTGGACCTGTTGCAATAACGTGATGCCATATTTTGAAAATTGCATTCTCACTAGTAAACACCTTTAGTTTCTGCATACTTTAAGCAAAACACTAAACTTATAATCACACTGTGTGGTTGAAAGTAAAACAGAGTCCATCAAAATAAACTCTTTCAAGACTAAGAGAGTGAGCTAAGTGCTTCAGCAAGACTTTCAGCCAACAGAAGGTGAAGGTTTCACAAGACTAGAGTAGAAGTGCATCCTATATAAGAATTCAGAAAACTATTTGTTTGAATGCCCATATAGTAGGAAAATGGCAACCAGTGCGAGAGTGGGAGAAGGAATCACTCTGATCAAACCGTGTTCTGACGACATTAACAAACTAACAGAATCAGCTCCAGGAATCCAGGACGACAGCAATAGGCATGGAGGCAGACGCACTGACAGACGGAGGAGAAAGTGGAGATTACGTGGTATTGGTTCCAGTAGCCTCTTACTCATCCTAACCTGGGGATTCATCATCTCGTGTTCAATAAACTTCACACTACACACCTTTAACTTCTTCGATGCAGTTGAAGAGGAAAGAGCAGTTCCTCGGTGGGTAGTAGACGCTAATCTCATAGGTTTTTCAAGCCTTTCTTGTATCACCATTCCAATAGCAAGTCTCTTAGCAGAAGTGGCTATGGGTCGATACAAACTTGTCAGCTACTCTCTAAAAGCAATGTGGTTCATCTCCATTGTTGGTTCTGTTATCACAATATGTGGAGAGACCGTAAAGCCTGGGGCATATAATATTACAAAGCTATTCCTCGTAGTGCCACAGTACATGCTTCTTGGAGCATTTATAACAAGTGCGATTCCACTAGGAATAGACCAGGTTACTAGCGGATCTAACACAAACATTTCTGCCTTCGTAACATGGCTTGGCTGGGCATCATTTTGTGGGTTTGCAATCCCAGGTATCACAGGATCAGTTTTGTACAATTGTACACATTTGATGGAAAGTGAAGTCCGAATGATAATGTCACTGCTGCCAGTCCTACTGCTCTCTGTGGGACTCATTTTGGACTTTCATTTCCACCACAAACTGGTGAAAGAGCCAGTGACTGTCAATCCAGTGAGTCTTATTTTCAAAGTCTTGAAATATGCAGCAAAGCACAAGTATCCAGTTCAGAGAAGTGCCTTCACATACTGTGAAAATGAACGGCCAACAAGACTGGACTATGGCAAGTCAAAATATGGTGGACCTTTCACAACAGAGCAGGTGGAGGATGTTAAGACTTTCTGGAGAGTCCTAGTAGTCATTGTGGTCATTGGAATATCTGGTCTGCAACTTGTAGCACAGATTGAATCAGCAGCATACATGGAGATAAGCTTTGGCTTATTGCGATCTACTGAAAATATTTGCTTACAAACAGTGACATCTAATATCTTCACAGTGTCTTTTACAATCATGATCTCAATACCACTGTATGAGCTACTCATCTACCCATGTCTGAGAAACCGAGGTCCCAGCATCCTCCAGTCTGCTGGAATTGGAGCTGCAGCACTCATTGCTTCTTCATTGTATGGTGTGGTGACAGAGGCAATTCCGCAAATTCTTACTAAAGGCAATACTGAGTGCATGTTTGCAAAAAGCAACTATAATGGAACAAATATAGGAGAAATAATTGGAACTCCTTATAACTTTATTCTGGGATTCACAGCCATAGTTCTGCCAAAATCTAGCATGGAGTTTATTTGTGCACAAGCACCATACAACATGAAAGGACTTTTGATAGGGCTTTTCTACACATTACTAATTTTCTTCATAGCCCTTGGAACACTCCTATATTTGGCATGGAGGAACCCTTGGTTTGCCATACTCAACACCAGTACATGTGGTATCTGGTTCTACCTGAGCACACTAGTATTGGCAGTGGTGTCATATGCTCTATTGGGCTTGGTCATACGATGGTACAAGGCAAGAGAGAGAGATGAAATCACAAGATCTCAAGATTTAGTGGAGGAAGTATACCACAAGTACCACGAACAAGCATCACAAGACTAACAATCATAAACCAATTAGTGAACTTTGCACTGCACTACTTAATGTATAATGTATCTGTTCTTAAGAAACTGTACTGTATATATAATTATAGTGTGTGATAAAAACCTTCAGTACATATACAGAGTGCTTTAGGGACTTCATTAAAGTCAGAGAACATAAAGATTAGCTACATCACCAACATAAGAAAACCAGAACAAGGATCATATACAATACAATGTTGACTGATTGACTATCACAAGCATGCATTATGGCATGCAACTTTTGGGAACGTACATACATATTATCAAGGGATTATGCTGATAGCCTGCATCAGAAGAGCTTATCCTCGACAAACAACAACTAATTCAAGTCCAAGAAGCTGACACAAACGCCATTACCAAAGGGAGCTATTATACCAGGTGACCCTGTGAACTATAGCTATTTAAAGCAATGGCAACCAGGTACAGTTGTGAAGGAAGTATCACTTCATTGAGAGAGTCATGTGCTGGTGTTGAAAGGAATCCTCCAGAGCTACAAGAGTTCAAAGTCAAACCTACTAGTAGATGGTGCAGAAAGTGTAAATTTCGTAGCATTGGCTCAAGTAGTCTCCTACTAATCCTGTCCTGGGCATTCATCATTCGGTGCTCACTAGGTTTCACGCTCCACAAAATGCTGTACTTTCATTCGAGTCTAGAGAAAGAGCAAGAGGTTGATGCAGTATCACTGTGGACGGTAAGAGGAGAAACTCTGCTCGGTATTTCAACACTTTCTATCTCATGTCCCATTGCAAGTCTCCTAGCAGAGGTTGTCATCGGTCGATACAAACTTGTCAGCTACTCCCTTAAGCTAACGTGGCCACTCTGCATTGTCAGTTGTATCATCTCAGTATGCCTAGAGAGCCTACCTGTGGCAAAATCGACACTGTACACCACACAGCTACTAATTTTGGTATTACCGCAATATGTGCTACAGGGAGCATTTTTAGCAAGTGCCGTTCAACTGGGAATGGACCAGATTAACGGTGGATTAGACTCAAACATTTCTGCCTTCTTGCAATGGCTTGGCTGGGCTTATTTCAGTGGGGCGGCAATTCCACTAATTGTAGGATCCCTCTCGTATAATTGTACGAATTTGCAAGCAAATCAAGTCCAAATGATACTATCACTGCTGTCAGTCCTACTGCTCTCTGTGGGACTCATTTTGGACTTTCATTTCCACCACAAACTGGTGAAAGAGCCAGTGACTGTCAATCCAGTGAGTCATATTTTCAAAGTCTTGAAATATGCAGCAAAGCACAAGTATCCAGTTCAGAGAAGTGCCTTCACATACTGTGAAAATGAGCGGCCAACAAGACTGGACTATGGCAAGTCAAAATATGGTGGACCTTTCACCACAGAGCAAGTGGAGGATGTCAAGACCTTCTGGAGAGTTTTGCTAGTTATTTTCGCAATCTCAACAGTCCTAACATCACAAATGCTTGTGCTTCAATCAGCCTTCGTCATGGAGGATAGCTTTGGATCCCTTACAACTGAAACGTACTGCAATGAGGCAGCGTCACACGACATCATTAATCCTTATTCCACCATTATGTACTTCGTTCCACTGTACGAGCTACTCATCTACCCATGTCTGAGAAACCGAGGTCCCAGCATATTCGAGTCTGCTGGAATTGGTGCAGCAGCAGTTGTGTTTTTGACCATGTATGGTTGTGTGGTAGAGACAGTGCAACAATCACTCACTAATAGCACAACTGAGTGCATGTTTGACCAAAAACAACCCCATGAAGGTAAATTTCTAAACTTGATTGTTGGTATTCCTTTCCACTTCATTCTGGGGTTCACAGTAATAGTGTTCAATAAAACAAGCCTTGAATTTATATGCGCACAAGCACCATACAACATGAATGGTTTTCTTATGGGACTCTTCTTCACACTACAAACACTTTTTATCACTTTTGGAAACGTGCTTTATAGAGAATGGAGCAACCCCCAGTTTGCCATACTCCACACCAGTACATGTGGTATCTGGTTCTACCTGAGCACACTAGTATTGGCAGTGGTGTCATCTGCTCTACTGGGCTTGGTCATACGATGGTACAAGGCAAGAGAGAGAGATGAAACTCTACGATCACAAACATTAGTAGAAGAAGTGTACCACAAGTACCAACAACAAAATGTATCCATCCAGGAGGAAGTGTAACACCTGTAGCATGTAAGAGCGTAGTGATACAAATTGAACAATGATTTGGTCAATGCACAGACTTCTAAATCGTAGATTTCCTTACGTACTATCAACTTCACACGTGCACAACAAACGCACAGATACATTTGGCAGAGTTCGTAGCATTTTCAAAAGTGTGGTTTGAGACAAGCTTTTTGTACATTTTTTTCTTGTGCTTCTCACTTGAGTTCCCAGCAGTGCTTGTTTACGTGGGCACCCATTGCTATAGCAGTTGTTGCCATCAGAATGTATCAAAACATAAACTTGGGAAGAGTACCATATACCTTAGTCAAGAGCACTGGGAAAAACAGTTTACAATGGGTATTGCTCTTGAAAACAACATCTGAAAAGTGTTCTTTAAAAGAGCCATGTACTTTAGAAAAGCATAAGCTTATACACAAGTATACACATCCAATAAAATATGAGTGACAAAATAAACATGTGCTTGTCAAATATATATGAAAGATATTACAACTCCCAAAGGATTACACCAGCCTACACTCATCGTGTGAAGCGACTGTATATACTTCTGAGCCTAAAAGACAGAAAGTAAGAAAGTATAGGAGCAGATATAACTAGTAGCTTGCTTGAACGAAGAAGATTTGTGGTATAGCTGGTTTGTCCCCCATAGAGAGGCTTGGACAATGGCAGCGAGTGTTGGCGGAAAGGGTGCAGCTCTAATTTCAACATGTGAGGCTGACAGCATAGTCACCCAGTCAGCACCAGTAATCCAATATGGCATTTATCTGACTGGCAGACCAAGGAAAAAGTGGCCGTTTCGCAGCATTGGCTCTAGAAATGTGTTATTAATTCTGACCTGGTCTTTCATCGTAAATTGTTCTCAACATGTCCTTGAAACAAGGGAGTCTAATATCACTTCTCCAGAGTTGGTGCAATGATTTCGTTGGAAAATAAGATGCACCACTGCATGCAGCATTTTGCATGACCCAACATATACCTGCATGACACTTCCGCTCATGTGCAACCATGTAGCTGTCCTGGCGTTTGTGTTGTTGTAGCTATAGTAGGTGCACCATCATGCATTCCTCACTAAAAGTGAATGTTTTTTTCATAAGACAAAGCAAGCTTTGTTGTAAAAAGTGTTCAATTTCGATGTGAACAGACACCCAATCTCAATCTCAATAGAATACTGAAAGTTAGGTCAGTCAAAGCAACTGATACAAGTAGAAAAGGGAAGCTATGCCATACCCTGCTTGGTGACAAGTGGCTGTGCAATGGAAACCAGTAGGAACAGTGCCGAGGAAACTGTCACCCTAAGACAGTCCTGCTCTGGTGTCTACAACAACCGGACAAAATCAGCAGCAAAACTCCGCCGGACTTCACTCAATGTCAGACACAAGGGCAGGTCAGGGAGAAAGTGGCGACATCGTGGCATAGGCTCCAGGAGCATCTTACTCATCCTGATCTGGGAATACGCCATTTCCTGCTCATTAAGCTTACCGCTCTACAGAATAAAGTATTTTGGCTCGAGCAAACAAAGCAAGTTTGATTCTATATCGTTGTGGTTGATGCAGGAGAAATATCTGATTAGCATTGCAGTTTTATCCACCATCTTACTCCCTGTAGTAAGTCTCTTAGCACAGGTGGTTATTGGTCGATACAAACTCATAAGTTACTCTTTAAAGACGCTATGGTTATTTTCTGTAATAGCTTCGCTTATCTCAATATGTGAGGACAAACTGCCTGTGGCAAAACCAACACTATTTGCAATACAACTGCTAATCGTATTGATACCAACTTTTTGGCTTTTTGGGGCATTTGTGGCCAGTGCAGTTCCACTGGGAATGGACCAGATTACTGGTGGAACATCTGCCAACATTTCTGCCTTCATACATTGGTTAGCCTGGGTATTTTGTAGTGGACTAGCTACTTCCTCTATCGTAGGATCGGTCTTGTATGATTGCACTCATTTGCAAGCAAGCGAAGTCAGCATGATATTATCTCTGCTGCCAGTCCTACTGCTCTCTGTGGGACTCATTTTGGACTTTCATTTCCACCACAAACTGGTGAAAGAGCCAGTGACTGTCAATCCAGTGAGTCATATTTTCAAAGTCTTGAAATATGCAGCAAAGCACAAGTATCCAGTTCAGAGAAGTGCCTTCACATACTGTGAAAATGAACGGCCAACAAGACTGGACTATGGCAAGTCAAAATATGGTGGACCTTTCACCACAGAGCAAGTGGAGGATGTTAAGACCTTCTGGAGAGTTGTGGTGGTCATTATCGTGCTCTCAACATTTGCTTTACCATTCATGCAACAGTTAGAATCAGGATCAAATATTGAGATGAACCTGTCGAAATCAAACTGTATTCAAGCAGTGTCAAAAGCTGCCTTTGCACCTAGTGTCACAATCGTGTACTACATTCCACTGTATGAGCTACTCATCTACCCATGTCTGAGAAACCGAGGTCCTAGCATCCTCCAGTCTGCTGGAATTGGAGCTGCAGCACTCATTGCTTCATCATTGTACGGTATTGCATACACAGCCATAGAAACTTTCACTGATGCCACAACTGAATGTATGTTTACACAGACAAATGAAAGTAAAATATCTGTCATTCCCTTCAACCATATACTGGGTTTCACAGCACTGGTGCTATACAAATCCAGCCTTGAATTCGTATGTGCTCAGGCACCATACAATATGAAAGGTCTACTAATAGAACTTTTCATCAATTTTGAAACTTTATTTTTCACTCTCGGAGCAGTATTGTATGAGGTGTGGAAAAACAATTGGTTTGACATACTCCACACCAGTACATGTGGTATCTGGTTCTACCTGAGCACACTAGTATTGGCAGTGGTGTCATCTGCTCTACTGGGCTTGGTCATTCGCTGGTACAAGGCAAGAGAGAGAGATGAAATCACAAGATCTCAAGATTTAGTGGAGGAAGTATACCACAAGTACCAGGAACAAGCATCACAAGACTAACAATCATAAACCAATTGCACTGCACTACATAATGTATAATTAAGAAACTGTACTGCATATATAAAGTGTGTGATAGTATACCTTCAGTACATAAGCAGAGTGCTTCAGGGACATCATTAAAGTCAGAGAACATAAAGATTAGCCACATCACCAACAGCAGTAAAGATAACCAGAACAAGACAATACAATGTCGACTGATTGACTATCACAAGCATGCATTATGACGTGCAACTTTTGGGAACCATTATCAAAGGATTATTGTTTATAGCCTGGAGCATAAAATCTCATCATTGACAGTTGGAGCAAACAACAGCTAATTCAGGCTCAAGAAAACTGACATACCAAAGGGAGCTATTATACCAGGTGACCTGTGAACTATAGCTATTTAAAGCAATGGCAACGAGGTACAGTTGTGAAGGAAGTATCACTTCATAGAGAGAGTCATGTGCTGGTGTTGAAAGGAATCCTCCAGAGCTACAAGAGTTCAAAGTCAAACCTACTAGTAGATGGTGCAGAAAGTGTAAATTTCGTAGCATTGGCTCAAGTAGTCTCCTACTAATCCTGTCCTGGGCATTCATCATTCGGTGCTCACAAGGTTTCAAGGTTTCGCGCTCCACAAAATGCTGTACAGGACGAAGAGGTTGATTCTGTATCAATGTGTAAGGGTAGGAACTCTGCCAGGTATCACCTATCAGACAGAGCCATCAAATTCTTGCATTGAAACGACTAGGTAGGCTTCGCTCGCCAATTATAGCCACACACCTACACCAACCAATAGTACTCCACTATTATGAGGAGCATCACCAAATGCTATGTCTCTTGGTATGTGTACCTTACATTGGTGTGTACATGCTCTATTGACAGGCTTTTTTAGACTTGGGTTTCAATAGACTGTGCATCATAACACTTTTGAAGACGAAAACTGCTTTGAAAAAGAAAATAAATGTCAAGAGACACCAACAATACAACAGAGTGGATTGTAACAAGCAAGTTTTTTTTTGCAGAAGACAGTGAGCAATGGCAACAAGGTGCGAGGCTGAGAAGGGAGTCACTCTGATACAATCATGTTCTGATGGCACCAGCAATACAGAGTCAGCCAACAGATGTGGAGTCAGACACACTGACAGACGGAGGAGAAAGTGGACATTTCGTAACATTGGTTCCAGTAGCATTTTACTCATTCTGACCTGGGTGTTCATCGTTTAGTGCTCACTAAGCTCGTTGCTTAGTTTGGAGAATACTCAAGAAGAGAAGGCCCAGTGGGAACAGGTATGAATGAAGAAATGTTTGTGTGTGTTCCAGTAGTGATCTGATCAAGTCCTAGTGGAACTGCACATGCTATAAACGCTCCCTGCAGCATAAATTGTGGTACTGCAAGAGCCACCTTGAGAATGTTTAGCGCAGTTTTTGCCGCAGGTACAATACCTTCACATACGGAGATGGCAGAAGTTTCAATGTAGAGCAGCCACATTATCTTAATGGAGATGCTGACAAGTTTGTATCGACCAAAAACCACTTCAGCTAGAAGACTCACGATTGGTGTTATGATACAAATCAGGGTTGAACCGCCTACGAAACAGCCCACAGGTTTCGTAGGCGGTTCAACCCTGATTTGTATCATAACTCCAATCGTGAGTCTTCTAGCTGAAGTGGTTTTTGGTCGATACAAACTTGTCAGCATCTCCATTAAGATAATGTGGCTGCTCTACATTGAAACTTCTGCCATCTCCGTATGTGAAGGTATTGTACCTGCGGCAAAAACTGCGCTAAACATTCTCAAGGTGGCTCTTGCAGTACCACAATTTATGCTGCAGGGAGCGTTTATAGCATGTGCAGTTCCACTAGGACTTGATCAGATCACTACTGGAACACACACAAACATTTCTTCATTCATACTATGGTTTTGCTGGGCATATTCTAGTGGCGTAACTATTTCCCTTATAGTAGCATCGGTGTTATACACCAATTTTCAGGCAAGTAAAGCCAGCACAATAATGTCACTGCTGCCAGTCCTACTGCTCTCTGTGGGACTCATTTTGGACTTTCATTTCCACCACAAACTGGTGAAAGAGCCAGTGACTGTCAATCCAGTGAGTCATATTTTCAAAGTCTTGAAATATGCAGCAAAGCACAAGTATCCAGTTCAGAGAAGTGCCTTCACATACTGTGAAAATGAACGGCCAACAAGACTGGACTATGGCAAGTCAAAATATGGTGGACCTTTCACCACAAAGCAAGTGGAGGATGTCAAGACATTCAGGAGAGTTTTGCTAGTTATTTCGCAATCTCAACAGTCCTAACATCACAAGATTTGTGGTATAGCTGGTAGAGAGGCTTGGACAATGGCAGCGAGTGTTGGCGGAAAGGGTGCAGCTCTAATTTCAACATGTGAGGCCTACAGCATAGTCACCCAGTCGGCACCAGTAATCTAATATGGCATTTATCTGACTGGCAGACCAAGGAAAAAGTGGCCGTTTCGCAGCATTGGCTCTAGAAATGTGTTGTTAATTCTTTCATTCTCAACGTGTCCCTTGAAACCAGGGAGTCTAAAATCACATCTCCATGGTTGGCGGAATTCAATTCTTCCACATACCTAGCTGTTTGTGCCATCTCGTGTCCAATAGCTAGTCTACTTGCTGAGGTTGTTATTGGTCGTTACAAATTCATCCGTTTGTTATTAAGAGCACTGTGGCTTCTTCATATTACTGGTGTTGGAATTTCACTATCTGTAGATTGCTTACAGATAGAAAGCACTACTTCATATATGATTGGCTACTATCTTGTGGCAGTACCAGCTAGTGGACTCCAGGGAGCATTTCCATTCCACAGAGAGAGAGATGAAATCACAAGATCTCAAGATTTAGTGGAGGAAGTATACCACAAGTACACCACAAACGAGGATCACAAGAATGAAAGTACAAAAAGCGAATAAACACTCCTATCAAAGTACTTGAAAATGTGGGACGGATTGTATGATACTATTCAAGTTCAAATTATATACTGCACGTAAACTTTAATCTCGCAAACCACATAAAGAAGATAGTCAATCTAACATTTTTCGTAAAAATTGGGTTGTGAATGACCATTTTAAATAATGAAAAGCACTGAAGTGCAAACCCTCGGCGCACTGTGACGCGCACGCGTAAGTAAACGCATGCGCCGTACCACTAATTGATGGGCTGGGTTTAGTTTTAGCTGTTACTCGTGGTCTCTTGCCAGCTCGCGCAGAGTCTGACGCGGGCTAACTACACTACTAGATAGCATGCGAGAGGCGATACACGCCCTGCGTTGCACCTTCTGGTGCCTCCGAGGTACGCTGAGCACGCGGATCGATCATGCCGTAGTAGCTAAGTATTTGCATATTGGCTTTTTCGCGCTCTAGCTTTGCAACGGAGCATTTTCAGAGAAAACCCCACAAATTTTCTGACCTTCGTTGCCAGTTGAGTAGGTAGTATCGTTTGTGAGACGAAAAAACATTGGGGAAGTGAGATGTCGAGTAACAGACACACAGAAGGACAGACAGACAGACCCAAGTACTGTAACCCTCGCTGCGCATGCGCGCCGAGGGTTAATTACCCTTCTACAAGACCATTTGAGTAGGTTCACTACCTTACCAGATACAACAAGAAGTAGGCATCCATTACTTCAATCTAGTAAAGTACAACAGACTTGTTAGGCACGACAGCATAGTTAGGCTTGGGTTACTATAGAGTGCTCATAAAGGGTCAACACAGATGATGACCATTTCTGGGAAGAGAGAAGAGTATTCAACCCAAAAGTTCGTAGTGTTAACAATACACTTATATGCTTTTAACGGCTGCTCCTATACTTTTAGGTACTCTTTGAAAGTGTTGGACCTGCTGCAACAACATGATGCCATATTTTATTCTCACTAGTAAACAACTTTAGTTTCTGTGTACTTTAAGGTACGACAGTCTGACAGGTTCGACAGGTTCACTACCTTACCAGATACAACAACAAATAGGCATCCACTACTTCAATCTAGTAAAGTACACAACAGACTTGTTAGGCACGACAACATAGTTAGGCTTGGGTTACTATAGAGTGCTCATAAAGGGTCAACACAGATGATGACCATAAGTGGTATTCAACCCAAAAGTTCGTAGGGTTAACAATACACTTATATGCTTTTTACGGCTGCTCCTATACTTTTGGTACTCTTTGAAAGTGTTGGACCTGCTGCAACAACATGATGCCATATTTTGAAAATTCCATTATCACTAGTAAACAACTTTAGTTTCTGTGTACTTTAGGCAATAGACTTGGCACGACAGTCTGACAGGTTCGACA
>CASHTH010002610.1:0-37223 GCA_030341885.1 Geodia barretti | reverse complement strand
TCATACTTCAGGTATGTGTATATATATGTTAGATGGTAACAATCATCGTGTGAGATTTGACTTGGACTGTTCTGATATAAGAAGGTTCAAAGATTTGGTTGTACAGTGGAACCTAAGGGGTCAACGATATTGTCCCTTTAGAGAAGTTGTCCCTATATACATCGGAGGTCAAATACACTAAAGAATGAAAAGCACTGAAGTGCAAACCCTCGGCGCACAGTGTGACGCGCACGCGTAAGTAAACGCATGCGCCGTACCACTAATTGATGGGCTGGGTTTAGTTTTAGCTGTTACTCGTGGTCTCTTGCCAGCTCGCGCAGAGTCTGACGCGGGCAAACTACACTACTAGATAGCATGCGAGAGGCGATACACGCACTGCGTTGCATCTTCTGGTGCCTCCGAGGTACGCAGAGCACGCGGATCGATCATGCTGTAGTAAGCCGTTGTATATTTGCATATTGGCTTTTTCCCGTTCTAGCTTTGCAACGGAGCGTTTTCAGAGAAAACCGTTCGAAAATTCTGACCTTCATTGCCCGTTCAGTAGGTGGTATCCTTTGTGAGACGAAAGAACATTCGAGAAGTGAGATGAAGAGTAACAGACAGACAGACAAACCCAACTACTGTAACCCTCGCTGCGCATGCGCGCCGAGGGTTAATTATCATGGGGTTGAAACAATAATCCTTTGTAGAGAGGTCGTCCCTTTCTCGGAGGGTCCCTTATCGGAGGTTCCACTGCAGTCACATGGATCAGGGGAACAGTTAAGCCTCATGCTTTAGTTACCTGTTCATTTCCCTTCTCGTAGAAGATCATGTAGGTGTTGAGGAGTTCCACCAGTAGCTGGACCTGGACTGAGGTGTCCATACACTGCTGAGCTATGCGACCAGCCTTCTTGAGACACTCCACACACTCTCTTCGGGTCCTTACACTGCACAGAGAGGAATGCAATACATCACTTCACTCCATGATAAATATCCATTTTCAACTACAGTGCAATACTTCCATTGAGAAGTAATGAAGCTAAACCACTAGTCTAACTAGCACCTGAAATAATTTCACCTAAGGTAAGTTGAACTTGTCTAGAGATTTGGCAACTTAAAGTTTGGCCACTGACTGTATGCCAATTCAGAAGTAGTGTGCATAGCTAAAACTGTGAGAAACTTCAAAAAGCGACCCTGCCATTCCCCCACTATACCGTACAACATGATTACTCTGAATTAAAAGGGGCAGTGAGTGAGGCCCAGTCACACTGACCTCAGTGACCTCTCTGTCTTCGCTGGTGAAGTGGCCAGACCAGAAGACGTGGGCACAGGTGGCCACACTGCGGCACTGATCTGGCTTCTTGAGGAGGCGGGAGAGGACATGGCGCAGTTGGAGCGCAGCTTCTCGTGGTTTCTCCTCCCCAGACTGGACAGCTGCTCCAGGGTGGCGATAATAGAGTGATGGCTGCTGCTGGGCCCGGGAGTACGTCACTTCATTCCTCGTACAGAGTGAAGGCACTAGGGGAGGCACATGGTCATGGTGGTGAGATTTAATACTAGGGCTTTTCAACAAAAGGCAAGGTATTACAAAATGAATGATTTGATGACTACAAAATGAATGCCAACAAAGTTTGAGTGAGCGAGTGCGAGTGAAAAATTTGATGGTTTTATGCATTCTTAAAGCACCCAGAGTTGTATATGGAAATGTAAGCAATATTATTTAGACGACAAGGTGACTTGTTTAGCTTTGCTAATGAGAAACATACACACACAAAGGCCAAATACACCCAATATGTAACTCTGGCGTCACAACAGGGGTTAATGTCACCTGATGAAGAACTCGTATGTGACGGTCTCGTTTGCTGATCGGTCGGCCACCATGGAGGCCTGGAGGAAGAGTTCAGAGAGAGCTCCGGCTGGTTCTTGACCAGAGCATTGATGGTTGGAAACAGAACTTGAAAATCTGCTCACCACTCATGAGCGAGCGGTGTCCTGCAGAGAGAGATAGGGAAAAGAAAAAGAGGGAGAGAGATTGAGAACTGTTACACATATCTGTGACGAGGACGAGAGGATGCAATAGTAAATAATGAGCAAACTTTTTTAGTAACATTACGGTACGGACAGAGCTGTGTACATGCTAATAGTATGCAGAAAATCAGATAAAAAGGTGGGCTTGCTTCGCTCACCAATAAAACTCATTTTCATAAAAACAGGTCATCAGGCAATACTTTGAGAGAGCAACTCATTAACGAAAGGCTCGGTTTTGCACCACATTACCATAAGAACTGTATGAAAACAGTTAGATGCACACTGGTATATACTCTGTGTGAATACTATGTATATACCATCATGGCAATACATGGAGTGAAGGTCAAAGTGGGGATGGATTCTGGACTGACCTGTTCTCGGAGAGAGAGTGGTACTGGGAGATGAGGTTGTAGGCAGCAAACACCAGGGGGAGGCAGAGTGAATCGAATTCTCTGTCTCCTCCCGTGCCAAAGTGCTTCCGAGCTACATTCAGTATCTGCAGGACAGCATTCACTACTGCACAAGTAACTACACACAACAAGGCTACATAATATCTAGACTTTATTCAACAGTTCTCCAAAAGAGTCATTATAACAATCTTCAGTGTTTCCTTAAAAAAAAGTGACAGAGAGGGCATATCAGGGTTCATAAAGCTCAAAGGTATACTTTTGTGGCGGAGGAAATCCATCGTCTAAAAGAAATCGTGGGCACTAAGAGGTAGTTAGCTACTAGTGGGTACATATTCAGTATGCACCATGTACTGCTGGTCAGGTTCAGGGGCTCTGAAGAGGTCCACGAGACAAGCCATCATCATCTGCTCCTCCTCGAAGTCGTCCGGATCGGGAGGTTCGGCCGGCTGGTCTGCCTGGTCCTTCACCAGTGGGGACAGCAGCTTGAACAGAGCATCCGCCTGCAAGATAGAGAATGAGAGAGAGCTGATTCACAGGGAGTTTTCTTACCTGCAAATTACACGTTTATGTTAATGCATACAGAATAGTTGGAAATAGAGCCAGGCCAGGTTTACTGGATAAACTGGATAGTTTGTCCCCCAGATTACTTTTTCTGATGTGAGAAAATGGAGTTAGCTACCGAAGGTGACCTACATACCTCATCAGCCGTAGGGATGGATATAGACTTGTTTACTACAGTTCCCACCACACTAACAGCTAGAGACTTGCGCCCCTGATAGTCATGGAGCTCCAATGCCTGTAGGGAAGGGAGAGGGAGGGAGATGAAGAACGAGAGGATGTGATGTAAGATGAACGAAACGGAGTTGAGAAGGGAGAGAGAGAGAGAGAGAGGTGGGAGACATTGAGAACCAGCCTACCGAGTGTTCTGACCATCGTCTACAGAGTGTTATGAGACAACCATGATAGGTGGTGGGACCCTCACTTTGGGGAAGTTGTCTAGTTTGAGGATGTCAAGTGTGCTCTCGTAGGTCTTGACCGGGACATTCTGCAGTCGAATCAGCTCTCGGGACGTGACCGACGAACTGTCCACTCTGAACAATGACAAGAACAATGACAAGAACAATGACAAGAGCAAGAGAAACTTCTAAATAGAGGTGGAGGAAGCTAAGGGTCAGAAAATTCGAAGCATTGACTTCTAAATTTGCTAGGTAAAGGCTGTTGTTCTTTTATGAATGCGCAACACTATCACCACCAAATTGCTCCTCACTTTCCCCCAACAACCCGGCCCCTTGATGGCAGTCAATGATGTCTACAGTACGTACGGGGTGGCTTCTCTCTTGGTGAAGACCTCCACGGTACAGAGGAGGGCGGTGTCCACATAGTCCAGTCTGTTGGGGTAGCACTTGAGAGCCAGGTTCACCAGTGAGGCATACAGAGCCACCACGTCCTCCAGTGGCATGGCCGCGCGCCCCTTCATAATTATGGTATGATAGGAGAATGAGAGGAGCAATAGAATGCACCAAACACTCCAGTATAGAGTGAGATGGGAGAGACGGGATAAGATAGGAGAGATAGAAGGGACCAAAGTTGAAACTTTGTACATTTCAAGGTGTGAGAGTGCCCTATGAACCTCAATTTGTGGGGTATCCAACAGAGTTGCTTACATAAGTATGCATATAGGCAATGTAAAGTGGAAGGGTAGGTTCCGAGGCTACATACCATGAAGCTAAGTCACTAGGGCAGCTCGGTAAGAGAGATTACACTGTACTGAACAACCATGGAGAAATTATTGATATGAAGCTGAGGGCACTGTGACAGCTCTGCAAGTACCTGAACAACCAGTGAGACTATTGCTACATACCCTCAATAGGCAGTAGAGTATATAGTCTATACCTGAACAACCATGGAAACCATTGCTACTGTACCCTCACTAAGGTAAGTCTGCAGTACTCTATACCTGAACAACCAGTGAGACTATTGCTACTACACTCACTAGGGTAACTCTGCAGTACTCTATACCTGAACAACCAGTGAGATTGCTACTTACCCTCACTAGGGTAACTCGGCAGTACTCTATACCTGAACAACCAGTGAGATTGCTACTTACCCTCATCTAGGGTAACTCTGCAGTACTCTATACCTGAACAACCAGTGAGATTGCTACTTACCCTCTCTAGGGTAACTCTGCAGTAGAGAGTACGTACTCTATACCTGAACAACCAGTGAGACTTCTTGAGAGAAGATGTCAAACAGTTTGATGGAGTCGGGGATTCCCCCTGTGTCGGAGCGATGGGCGTAGTTTGCGAGTCGGTCGAGGAGGGCAATGATGATGTTCTTGACATTGACTGCCTCCTGCATGTCGGCACACGCCTGCAGGAACAGGTTCAGTGTCTGCAGGTGGAACTCATCTGGGAACACCTGCCGTGTGTGTGTGTGGAGGGAGGGAGAGAGAGAGACATTTTATATCCCACAGACGTTTCACAGCCTTGCTCTAATGAGAAACACAGAGCTACATAAAGACAAGAGGAAGTATATAGAAGAGTAGTGGGAGAGAACTGATTACAGAGGAGAGAGACAAAGTGGGTGCCACAGACCTGGATGATGCACTCCATGAGGTACTCCTGGGCAATGGCATCTCGACACTTGATCACCTGCTCCAGTACAGTCGGCAGAACATCCTGCATTCACCAAGATTAGCCAACACTCATCTTTCCACATTTCACAGTGACAGAATCCTGCTATGTGTAGCTATGTCTATAGATCTATGTCTTCTAAGCCACTGGAGCTACATTTTCCCTACAAGTTTACTCACACATCTTGTGTTTCGGTTTGTTTTGTTTGTGGCTCTCAATACATACATCTCTTTCTTGTGCCTTTCGTCTTCCCTTATTAAGTTTACTAAACACACATCGTTGCTACTTACTACACTTTCACACCCACGGAACTTCTCCAACACACACACAGTGTGCAACAATAAGTACAAACACACCAAGTGTGCAACTATCAATACCAACCAACTATTCTGAGAGGAGCTATGTAGCACCGGCATACTTTCTGGTAGAGCTCAGAGTCGATGGACTCCAGCTGAGAGAGACGGACGAGGTTAGTCCCCACGAGTATCCTCAGCTCCAGCCTCTCCTTCTCCCTCCTCTCCTTCTCCTTGGTGTGGCCCTGGTGCTGCATCCTCACCCAGAGCTTGTTCATCTCGGCAAAGTTCTGGAGGATGAAGTGGATGGAGTCCTTCACCGTTCCATCATCCCTGCGCAGAGTAGTCAGTGTCACAAGGTAAGGCTGTGAATGCAGATACTTTGATGTCTTGCATAGAATATCAGGTACGTATGCACAGGTTTTAACTAAGGCTAGGTTCACGATACAACGTTGCATTGCCTTGTCGTGACGTGTAGTGTTGCCCATAAATGGGTGATTTATGTAGTGTGATGGGGCAATGCGACGTATTGTGAACCCAGCTTTAGACTCTGCCCCCATCAACAATATGATTCTCATGATGCCCCACATAATGTTCCTATGGTACGTTGGCTGGTCTCTCTTATTATATAATGCTGAGTGACATACAACTTTCTGCGCTTATATGCACCCATGCCCTCGTGAACATGCAACATGTCTGGACAAACTGACTACATGTATCTCTAGCCCCATTGACTTGGATTGATGACCAACTGTTAACCACACCAGCTCAGTGTGGGAGAGACTCACTCATCGATAGCAGAGGTGACGTCGGGGAGGTGGTTGCGGGTACACTGGAGGAGGTAGTTCCTGAGGAAGAGTCCTCTCAGAGGGTGCTGGACACCGCGACACATCTCCACCAGGTCCTTGAGGATGTCCCTCTTGGTTCCCTCCTTGGACTTGATGTACACCAGTCCCACTGTCACCAACAGGTACCTGCACACACACCAACACACAATGGAACAGGTACGCACCATGGATAGACTGTGTTTAGTTTGACATTCGTACACTCAGAGTATTACGATACCCACACCCACATCCACACATACACCATGGAAAAGACTGTGTTAGTTTGAAATTCGTACACTCAGAGTATTATAATAGAAGATCTTGACAGAGTATGCAAGAGACCTCTGTGTCTGATTGTGGGGGTTTAAGGTGCATCCTGGCTCATTATAGACTAAGCAGCCTCTCTAGTGTACAAGTTGTTTTTAAATCGAAATGCATCATGGCAAAGAACACCACACACAATGAACATGTCTCTAGATAATGTGTGAGAATGCAACGGGGAGTTTGTTTAGCAAAGGGAGTAGAATAGGCAACTTTTTGTGCCCTACTCTACTACACAAACACAATGTGAACACAGCAAGTGATACCATGTCCGTCCCTATATACCAAGTACTACCGTAGTAAGTGATGCAGTGGCCACTAACAGTCTGGGGATGATGTTCCCGGCGTACTGGACCAGTTCGTAGAGGTCGTGCAGCTTCTTTCCCTTCTCAAACTCCTCCACCAGATGCTGCTCCAAGTGAGTGAGCTGGTCACTGATACCCATGACTACACACAGCAGATGCCTGGTCAAGAAACTAACTCTCGTTATGAGGAGATGGCCACTCTAGGACTGACCCTCCGTTTAGTGTCAGGGAAACCATTTATTGTACATAGGAACCCTCTAAGGACACCTCTGAAATGAGAAAACTCCTCTAATAAGGACACCCTTTCTTTCTTAAAGAACAGGTCTTGCATGTTTGGATTAAAGGTCTTGCACTGTTTCAAAACACCTTTCTCATTTCAGGTGCTACAATTTACAAGAAAACTAGTATTACAACAGACAACTAAAAGTGGTAATACCCCAGCTAATTATGAACACATGTGCAGAATCATAGACCGGAAGCACACTTGCGAAAGGATACAGAGTTCGTAGTAGCTCTTGGGAGACAGCAGAGACGTCCTCAGCTCTCCCAGCATTGTCGACGCATGCTTCAAAGCATCCATGAGCTTATTGTTGTCCTGAGCAACGTGAAAGACAGACACACGAGAAGCGAGACGGACAATTACCAGTCGAGTGACGTCAAAGACCGAACACACACACACAGTACTCCATAGTGCCCCACAGGAGTAACATGATACATAGTGTGTAGCCTTATACCAATCATGTGCACACACAAGTATTGCTGTCCCGTCATGATGCTAGCCACACACACACAGCGCACTAATTTGTACATACTAACACAAGTCTGTATATCGGACATGATCTTTTGCTTTGGCACCACAAAACTCATGTATACATATAGCGGTTACAGCTTTCGTTTTCAATTCATCACAGGCACAACACCTTGCATCAACGTACACTGGTCCTCTTTGTTCAAGGCGCGCGGTGGAACAGTATAAACAAAACTTTTATGGGAAAATTTTCCAGAATGTGACAGTGCGAGAGACAGTGGTGGACAGGACTATTTACAGTTTGCTGCAAAAATGCTTGTTTTCACTGACTCAAGTCTTTTATCCCTCAAAGTTTCCCACTACAACACAGTTCATATACATTTTCTACAGGTTGTAGCTATGTATAAAGACTGACGTGTATGCATGGCATACCAGACAGGTCTTCATGTCGAAGGAGTTCTTCTTGACCGTGTTGAGGGCCTCGGAGAGGAGTTTCTCCTGGTCCTCTGTCCCTGCCAAACTGCCTCCTCCCTTCAACTGCGTCAGTGAGTGTGTGTTTGTATTGGTGGGTTGGGGTGGGTACTGGTGCCATAGCTCTTCATACATAACTTCTAGGGCGGGGGCATATCAAATCCGTGGATGCACAGGAGTTGGAGGTACACATGTACACGTTCATAAACTACGTATTTATCGTTACGTGTGTTTATACACGCTCCGTGTCACTGCTAGAGCCTCCTTCCTTACGCATGTACACGGCTTTGCTTCTTGCACACAAGTACACACACTGAACGGGTGCTCACCATTTTGCTCGGGCGTCGTAGATGTGTTGCGCTAGGAGGCAAGGCCCAATCAGGAGAGAAAGGGAGAGTACAGCAAAGCCAAAGAAGCTCAGGGAGGCGGAGGGAGGCGAGATCGAGAGCTCGGCGACAGAGAGAGAGCTCGATGCGTATGATCGTCACGTGTCCATTCCAGGGGGCGGGGCTGCAACGGTTGTTCTAATTATGAGAAAGATGTCAAATTGTCGTAACCGTGGAAACACAACACAGTCATCAGCTGAGCTGCTCCCCTGACCAGCCAGCTAGCCAATACAAGCCGGCTACTCTGTGTGTAGCGATGCAAGCAGAACCACCGGCAGCGGAGGTGTTCACGGACTACTCCCAATGGGAGCGGAGACCCTGCACAAAGTCATGGACCACCACCAGTGGAGGATGGAGCACCACCGGTCGAGGCAGAGTAGGCCTAGGGAAAACAACACACTCCAAGACCTGCAGACAGGATGCTCTGAAGGTGGCTGCAAGGCTCTCCCAGGGAAGTGTGATCGTTGATCCAGCACCGCAGCGTCTTCCAGTGTCCCCACAGTAGTCACTGCGGCCACAAAAAGACACTGGCCCAGCCTCGGCAGATCAGCACCTGTATCACTAGTCCGAGGAGAAAGATTGAAAAGGCAAAATCATCCACCGTGACAGCCAGGCATTCCATGAATCAAGTGAGTTGAACCCCTCGATTGTGACAAAATAACGAGCTCAGTGTTCTATGTTTGAGCAGATGCAGTTAAAGGTTAGACAGAAATCAGTTCAAGAATTCAGACAATATAAAGATGACTTGTATCCTGAAAATGCTAACCACTCACCCATGCACCAGCACACGTATGCACTACCTTATACAACCCTTAACTGTTGAAACAGACTGGCAGCTAATTTAGAACTGATAGGGACCATTCGGAAAGGTGAAGATGAAAAAGTGAGTTTGTCGCAATACTACCATTCCAACAATGATTGTGTTACCTTCTATTTTCTTAGAACGCTGTGGTCCAAGAACTACTTGAAAAGTACAGAAAATCGAGAGTATGCAACAGAGCATAGCAGTTAACATATCACACTGTGTGCACATTGTCCATGCTCTCACTCCCTGTCAGGGGTCAGTGGCAGCTCTGAAGAAGAAGACCCACAGAGACACGAAGGAGATTCAGACTGAGCTGGAGAGAACAAGGCAATGGGTCCTCCAGAAAGAAAATGGTACCATTCCGTCCATTACCCCTTACACAATAACCATCTCCAGATTAGTTTCAATTTTCACAGAGCGTTTTGTTTCCTGGAAACAGTTTTTCCTGATAACGATGTGTACTGCTGTATATGTAGATCACTTGAGATTCACCTATGACATATGGTGCTGTGTTTGTGAGCTTGTTTGATGCTCTCCAAATAGAACTCCACGAGGAACTGCGTGAGACGGAGCTCTTGCTCCAGGCAAAGATCAAAGAGCGGGACATACTCAAGAGTTTCAAAGTAAGCATCAACATACTTTAGTCTCTCTCCCGTGATATTATAGTGATACATTTCGGTACATGTTCTTGTTTAGGAGAAGAAGTTTATGGTGAACCAGGCTACAATAGATCAACTGAGAGATGAAATGAGAACTCACGCACACCTCAGCAAGGTCCATATAACCTACCCCCCTATAATTAACCACGAATCAGGACATGGTATATATTAATATTGCAGGAGAGAATAGCAGGACTGGAGGCTGAGATGGCAGAGGAGAGACACAAGTGCCAGAGGATGGTGGACCAGATCAGGAGAGAGATTGAGGCCCAGGCTACTGAGGTCAGGGCTACTTTCCCCCTAAACCACCAGATGTACATACTCATACAGCAATTTTGTTTCTTACAGAAGTGTATTGACGTGATGAAGAGAAGTGTCAAGGAGAAAGGAATTCAGAACAGAATCATGGAAAAGGTTACCATTGTGAAATATGCTCGTTTTGATAACCTGTTTTTTTTTTTATTGTGTACAGGAGATTGAATTGCATCGTTACAAGGCAGAGACAATGAGGCAGTCCATGCAAGATCTCAGAGAAAGGATTAGGTATACTGTGTACTGTCCATCATAGCCAGTGTCCATGTGATGCAGTTTACTTTCTGCTGCAGTCAGCTTAAAGTTGAAGTAGAGGTGGACAAAGCAAGAGTTCGCCCTCTAGTTCTACTAGAAAAGTGAGCCAGACACAATTCTGCACATAATTGTAGCTCACTCCTTCACAAATTTTCCCTAGGTGTCTACCGGACACGGAGCTACATCTGAATATTCCAGTCCAAGACTCTTAGCTATAGAGACATTTCAAGAATCCTCGTCTCAATTTAATTCATTGTGGGTCACTTTAATCATAGCATACCCAGCCGTTCAGACGAGGCATATCATTTGTGACGTAGGCAATGAAACTCGTCGACACTGATGAATTGTATCAGCTGTTACACTATTGCTAGGCAACAGAAAACGTACACACATGCCCACACATGAGGGCACCACACACACATAAAAAAAATAATAACACCCAAACCTAGAATACGACGATTACTTTTTCAAGTGTTTTTGTGTCTTCCATGTGATTTCTTGTGGCTTTTTCTATTCCTGGATGACTTGTGAGGTTTCTTGCCGGAACTGCCAGAGGCTGGGCGGGGCGAGTGTTCAGATGTGATGCTAGAAGAAGAGGCCGAGGAAGGGGGTGAGGTTTTACTGGTTGGACTGACTGGTGTACTGGGACTGGGAGACAATGTCTCTTGTAGTGGCTTGGTGGGACTTGGAGTGTGTTGTGTAGTGTTCTTTGATTTGGGGGTGTTGGGTCCAGCGGAAGATGGTCTGGTATGAGTGGATCTGCCAGTGGTACTTGGTTCAACTTTACTTGGTTTAGAATTGCTATCACCCACACCACTGACTCCTGCACCACAAGTAGGCTGTGTACAGGACTCAACATTGGGACTCTGTGTCAGTTTGGGTGTTTGGGAGAATATGGCCCCCACAAGGTCACGGTGATGACTGCTAGGAACCACCTCCTTTATCTCAACAGCACCTACCTCTTCTATACCCTCATTGACATTGCCTTCGATAGCCCCTCTATTCTCCACTGTTTCCTTCTGTACTGTGTCCTTTTCTCTAAATGAATTGTCTGTTTTTTGACCGGTAGTGTCAGCTGACATTTAGCAGGGGTTTTATTCCTCGGGTCTGTAAGAGAAGGGCACGGATTAGCAGATGCATCAGAGTTTGATGATCTCTTGCATTCAGAGATGCTAGAGAGAGGTGACGAAGTTCTTTTCACGACAGGAGGACAATCTTTAGTTGTCTGTGATAAATCTGGTAGTGAAGATGGGGGCGGCAATTGTGGCGGTGGTTGGACAGCAGTGGCAGTATATCCAGCTGGGAGACTGGTCTTACGACTCAGTCCAGTTCTACTTGACACTCTGGTGACTCCACTAGATGGTCTGACAGACTGGGCAGCAGAGTTGGCTCCACCATTTGACGACCTAACACCAGGCTGGTGAGGGTTGTTTGGCTGGAGGCTAGAAGAAGCAGTACTGTTTTGAGTACTGGCATTAGCACCGGTTGTATTGGCCGCAGCATTACGTCTGGCTATTCTTATTCGGCACTCTTCAAGCTTGGCCGTCTCCCTCTGGAGTCCAGCCATCTCAGCCAGTCTGATGTTAAATGTATGGTCACCACCCACTAGGACGGGGTCTGGGTATGGGAACGGCTCATCCGGCGGTGCAATCTTCTTGGGTGGTGCTGTCAGAGACCTAGGAACCATAACAAGTCTTCTTGCAAGTGAAAGATTAGAGAAATATACGTACCTGGCAAGTGGTCTGGACTGGATAGTAACTGAACATGCCTGTATTGAGAACACTGGGGCTGTACTTGACTTTCTGTGTCTCTCCTGTAAAAAAGTCAAGAGCACTTTTACATCTATCATACTCACAAAAAGTAGCTACACTGGAAACAGGCTACACTATTCCAGCAAACGTACATAAATGATCGGTCCGCTGCTGGTTCGTAGAAACTTTCCAGGTCCGGCAGTTGCCTGCTGTTGTGGTTGTATCCTGGGACCCAGGGGACCACTATAGGGTGTGGCGTGGTGGAGGTTGAAGCTGCTGTGAGACTTGGTAATCTTGGGAGGCAGTTTTGGTGTTGCTCTCTGCTGGCTAGCTGCAGATGAAGGCCTCTCAATGATCCGACCAGCAATCTACCGACAGCAGAGACACAATAACAATGCTGTAGTTTTTTTTCTCTAGGTGCTAACTTGAGGGATGTTCTCTGGAGGATTTTCCTCCATATCGGCCCTGGCTCTGAGTCTGTAGTTGTGCTCTGGACTCTTGAACTGTGACAGTCTCCACTTGAGCCGTCCACCTCCCGTTGACATGTACTGCTGCTGGTAGCCGCCGCCTGGCATCGCAGTCAGAACCACAGAAGGTCTGCAAGACAGGTAAAGAGAGGATTGCATGATTCCGTTGACTCGAATAGCTAGGCTATACCTGCAATACACGCCTTGGCGTGGTCCCACCTGGAGACAAGAAACTCCAGCCATAGCTGAAGTCGCCATTTCGCAGATGAGATCAAACTTTCTGCAAACTGCAGCTGAGTGGCTCAGCTGCAGCTCGGAGCCGAGCTCGGTTGCTATGAGCGTTGCTAAGATAACGGATCACGTGACTCGGTGCGCTCTTTTTAGAAAACATCCTGCAGGAAAGAGATGGCTGCAGTGGTGTTCAGATCTTTGGCTGCTTGTCCCTCGGCCGTGAGGGTTCAGAGTCTCAGGGGAGCAGTGAGGTGTAGTAGACATCTTAGTCTCTCATGGAGGAGGCAGCAAGATGACGTCACTCACACGGGCCAGGTAGAGCTGCGGGGTCAATATTGCTTCTTGTTTCCCAAGCCTTATAGTCTACGTACCGTTATCTAGTCTGAGTCTACTGGCACGTAAACGTTTCCTCTCCAGTACTGGGAGAAAGGGGACTACAGAAACGTGAGGTTTGTGGACAAGAAGAAGCAGGTGAACCAGCAGTTTGCCATTGACCTGGTGGCAGAGGAGCCTGTGGTGGTCATTGAGGGTAGCCACATCTTCTGCGATGGAGGACCGGCTCTCGGCCACCCAAAGGTCTTCATCAACCTGGACAGGCCTGAGATCCAGGACTGCGGCTACTGCGGGAAGAGATTTGTGGCAGAGAAGAACAAGGAACTGTTTAGCAACCAGTCTCTCACTTTCGTACACTAGTGACAAATGCACTCCCACTCAGCTCTGTATTCTGTGTATAATCCCAGATCAATAGATTTACGTGAATGTGGCAGGTGCCTGCAGAATGTATTGGTGAGCAAATAACCTATAGATGTTTGTTTTTTCTTGGGGAATTGAGCCCACATGCATAAATGGATGCATAATAGGCCTACAGACGCGTCTGCCCATTTTATATCACGTTTGGATGTAATGTGAAATTAAAGCGTGAGTGAAATGATGGGTGATGGATGTTGAGTGAGTGCTATAAAGTGGAGAAGGATTGGTCATAGAATGACTGGAGCAGTTTTCTCCTACGGACTTGGGCAGCTCTGGCCAGCACCCCCAGACTGTTGTTACAGTTCAACTCCGGCTGTCCTGCTATCTGTGTCTGCAGGGAGTTAATACACTTTTATCTAAGAGTCATACAGGGCCTCTACTCTAACACTGCCGCTATGTTGTGTGTGAGATTCTTACTGCAAGGCTCTGTTTGTTCTTGTCCCCTCTTTTAGCATTGATATCTAATTGGTGTCAAGGGAAATGGTTTTTTGCCACACAAAAGGCTCTGGGAAAAGCTAGGCTGTACGAAGTATTGAGTAATGTAAACTACATCTATGGAGCCTGCAATCGGACGTGAGGTGACATTAAAGTTCCCTTTCGTAGCATTGCAGCATCGATTCACAGAGAGACAAACATGGTTTGATTCCATGTCATATCTTCGCATTGCGTTCCATTTTGTGCTTTACGTGAAACAGGTTATATCAGTTGTCCTATATATACAGTCGAGTGAGGATACAAATGAGGTATTCAATGATAACCATGTCCCAGAAATACGTGAAGTAAGACTCCGCCATCAAACTGAGAGAGAGAGAGAGAGAGAGAGAGAGAGAGAGAGAGACGGAGAGAGTGGGAGAGAGAGAGAGAGAGAGAGAGTGGGAGGTAAGCAGCACAGCTGGGACTGGGAAACGGTCCAACCTGCTGTGAGTGCTGAGGAGAGAGAAGGCCAGCTCATAGTCCACCGGGACCAGTAGCTGACAGAGGAGAACAGCCTGTGGACAGGGTGTATGTATAAGCCAGTGGGAGAGATTCATAAAAGCAACCGTGTCAGAGAGAATCATATCTCACATGAGTGTGTAGGTTGAGCTGTGTGCAACAACGATCATCTTGCGATACACCTGCAGCAAAGAACACTAGCTAATTGCACGCGATGCTCAATTTTGAAGGAGTAGACAATGTAAGTTTCAGGAAAATATGTTTTACAGCTTAGGGTGTCAGCTACAAATCTTTTCATGCAGAAAAACTTCAGTCTTAAAATTTGGCAGTATTTAGTGCAGTGTATGTATGTACCTGCATGGACCAGACCAGTGGAGGGACTTCATCTTCGAAATGTCTCGAAGTCACAGCCCCAGCCTTCAGATAGTTCAGCAGTGCTGCCCCATACTTTCCAGTAGCTGTAGCCACAATAGCAGCAACACGTACACATCTACATAGGTGCAGCATATATAGTTAGCCATCGGTACCATAGTGTATCTCAGCGTGGAGGATCATCCACGAGTCATAGTTAGGGTGGACGGTGAGAGAATGATGGAGAGTTGACGACAGGGTTCTGAACACATGATCAGCATTCACACTCCCCGGACTATGGGGGCAGTGAGGGGTGGGAGAGACGGAGCAAGGATGGGGGAGAAAGGAAGGAGAGAGTGAACTAAGTCACATTGGTGGGTGAAGTTGCCAAACCTTCCAATCACTGTTGGCCAGTACATGGCATGTTCAACCATGAGTCCTATCTCTTCATCTGGTTTCTACACAACAGAGATCTCTTTCCACACGGCACCATACACTTAGCTCACACCACATACACCTCACATGACATTCTAACACTATGTGCTAGTGAAACGAACCTTTAGTATGCTCCATATCCTGACTAGAGCCATGAGCAGAAGAGAGAGACTACCAGGATCCTACACACAGTGGACTGACTCACTAACGCTGTATCGTGCCAACATAAATGATTACCAACCTCAAGATTCTCTACTAGAACATCAAACTGAGACCTGAAAGAGCACAAGTAAATAAAAATCCTGCGAATTTAAAAGAAGGAATAGGGATTCGACACTTGACAAAAGGAGAAGAAGAGAGAAGACAAAACTCCCTATCCATAGCCCCATACATCTATGATGCTAAGTACCATGCCCATCCCTATATACTAAGTACTACCGTACTTAGTGATACATTGTAACAGTGTGATTGTAAGCCCAGTATATACAGTAGGGCATGTGGTAGAGTGTGGCATAAAACAATACCGAAGTTGCAGTTGTTTGTGCCCAACTTCACTCCTCATCTCAGAGCTGACTGGTGTGGAAAACACACTCAGAACTGAGCAGTACGAGGGGAAAAGATATCCACAGTTCAAATGAATAGAGTAGGCACAGGTATAGGTATAGGTACTACGTACGTACCTGCACTGAAGACGTCCCTGATGGATTTCCTAGCGTCTCTGTCCTCTTTCATAGCCAGAGCTGCAATGGCGAGACGAGGAGCTACCTGCAAGAGAGTGGAACACACCTGTACACACACGTCGTGTGATGGTTACCTTCCCTGGGGTGAAGGGATGGTCAGAAGGAGATGAGGTGTTGGTAGTTGTGAGTGTTGAGGAGGAAAGCTGCAGCAAGACACACTGCCATTGGGTCTGTGGAGAGAGGGGGGGTGGTAGATGAAAAGACAAAGAGAGAAAGAGGAGAGGCAAGAGGGGTGAAGTAAGGGAGAGGGAAAGAGCAAGAGAATACCGCTCTATTAACAAAAGTGTCTGTCTGGACTAGACCCTCACCAGATCGGTCAGGGTGGGAGTAACTCCGTCGACAGAAGTTCTTTGCCTTGTCAGCCAGTCCACTGAATCTCTTAGATGACCTGCACATATCACAACCACAGCCACCACCCACTAAATCTCACTGCCACTGGACATACAGCAGAGCTGCTAAACACATGTTACTTTTAACGGACTAATGCTTGCTTGTTTTACTAACTTTCACGAGCTATTATCCCATAAGTTTTGATAGCATGAGTCCATAAGCACAGGCATGGATAGCTTACTTCACTCTAGATTACAAATCCACATGATGTACTATGAATAGTCACTGATGTTTGGAAAACTATGATGGATGGTTCATACACTTGGGAGCCCTGAAACAATCTCAGGGTTGCCTTGGACTGACCAGGGGAGACTGGGAGCAATAGAAGTTGAACTTACTCCTGGGGGGAGAGTGTCCTGGCCTCGAGGTTGGCTCCCTTCAGCTCCACCCAGAAGGCGATGTCCAGCAGGACCTGGTCAGGTTTGGGATGGGAGGAGGAGGAGGAGGAGGACTTGGTGTGGAGGGAAGAGGGCCTCGGCATGAGACCCAGGGCAGCTCGCAGGAACCTCCCACTTTCGGCGTAATTCTAAGTGTGGAATATATTATTCAATTTACATACTACATCGCCTATCCCTACTTTTGTATTTCTTATGCACACATGTGTGGAAAGTTAAGAAACCAACCATAGGGACTTGTAGCTAGAGTGTGGAATAGTGTGCATACTACCTTCCCCATACTGTATATACAGAACAACGCTCACATAATACCTGAGCTCTCTTCAACAGCTGGGCTCTGTGGACCATGGCGTTGTACTTGGTCAGGAGGACTAGGTCACTGATGAGGTCGGAGTTCATGAACTCGTCTCCAGGCCCCACCCACCTCAGAGCCAGGGTCTTGTGCTCCGAGGCTGGCAGGGACTTGAAACAGTCTTCAACAGCAGTCAGCAGGTCCTGTGAGAGAATGCACACACAGTGCTACACAGAGTATCGTACTCTTTCTTGCTGCACCCAGTGCTCATCCCAAACCAATCCCTACTTCATCTGCACCTTTCACTGTGTCTCTACCAATACCCCTATATATCCCCCTCCAATCCCCACCACCCACCCCCCTAATAAGGGTATCACTAGCCCTATCTTGCTGCACCTATCCCTACATATCTCGCCCAAATTTTGCTGTCCCCCCTAAATGAAGGTGTCAATGATTTAGCATTTTTTGTAGGCACAAGAGTGGAAGAAGAGACAAACCAACTATCCTTAATACTTTGACTACAGTTGGAGTATGGAATAGTAATATGCTCTATCTCGCTGCACTTATCCTTATCTGGCTTTACTAATGAAGTAATCCCTATCTCACCTTCATTTCAATTTTTTGTAGGCATGTGAATTGAAGAAGAGACAAACAAACTATCCCTAGTACTTTGACTACAGTTGGAGTATGGAATATTAAGTATGCCTGTATTACTGAACCTATCAACTGAAGCTGACCTGGCAGTTAGTGGCAGTGAGGATCCTCTTTTCATGGAGGAGGGAGAGAGAGGAAGAGGAGGAGGAGAAAGGAGGGACAGTGGTTGGTACAGGCATTGGTTTTGAAGGGAAGAGCCTCTCCATGAGCTCAGCATCCTGCAATGAAGACAGACAATTCATGTCACACGGGTGCACATACACACATAGTAGGAATATAATTCAGGAGCTGTCGATAAAGTTTTGTCCACAAAGTTAGCAGTTGTAAAGCAATCTGTCAAAGAGTTTTCTCTGCGAAATTCTTCTCCATCACTACATGGCTCCTCACTTGTTGAGTGGCTAGAGATTTGGCTGGAGAGTTGAGCAACATTTGCCACACTTTGCCTGGCTCTCTTGACTTACAGCAAACACTCCTTGAAGAGAGAGAGAGAGAGAGAGAGAGAGAGAGAGAGAGAGAGAGAGAGAGGGGGGGGGTGTTAAAGGGTGGGCGATTAAAGAATAGGCTGCTACTGGAAACATATACGTACCTGACAAATGTTTGCAACCTGAGAGTCTTGGTCGAGTCACTACGTTTCTTGTCCACCACTTCACCACACACCTAATGTAGGTAATGTGTACATACTGCCAGAGTAGACAACGTTGCATATAATCACATAAAATGCAATCCTGCAGTCTCTCTAGTTTACACTCACACCGTACGTATGTACATAGATGTATTATTTGGACAGTCACCATTCATAGCATCAGAAGATGCTTGGCGAAAGGGGGTATCTATATGCATACGTGAAATAGCAAACTGCGCATCGTCACATCTGGCCGTTGTTGCATGTGAGTCTGGGAAAAATTTATGAAGTTCCCACGCGAAAAAAAAAGTTATGTATGTATATACAGTGGTATGTGTGGAGCTCACGTGAAAGAGAAACTGATAGAGACTGGGGTCAACAGAGGGTGAGAGGGAGAGGGTCCAGAACGGGGGCTGGACCGGCTGAGCCTCCAGAGTTGCCCTCACGGCGTTGCACACGGCCACCCGAGAGTGGAGGGGGAGGGAAGAGCTGGCCAGACTGGGGTCCAGCTTGGCTCTCTTTGAGCTGGGTTCCTGGGGGGCGTCCTCGGCACGACGGGCCAGGTCTCGATGGAGCGACGTGCACGTAAGGAGGGGGATGGAGGGAGAGGTCAGATCCTGGATCAGTTGTTCCGGAACTTTCTGTGGACGCGAGCACAATACAAAGGCTCCAATAGCATGTCAACAACGAGCTGAACAAAGGCAAACAAATCAAACACACGGCAGTATAACTGAGGTTGTACAGGTGTATGGAATTGTAGTTGAATTGTGAGGTGATATGTTTATACATGCACAGTACTCCAGAAGTGTAGTATACCTCGATATCACCAATTTTGCAGAGTTCAAGTTTCTCGAGCAGAGTCTGTCTGCCACCACCGAGCCCCTCGCTCTCCATCTCTCCTTCCTCCTCCTCCTCTCCCTCCCTCCCAGCTGCCCTCCTCTTTGTCCGTACCTGAGCACAGGCAGAGGTGAACCCCCTCAGCTGGCCAGGGTCCACCAGAGGGGGACACCCTGACAGGATTTTCAGCTGACGGGCACACTCTCTTAACCGTGAGTGGGCCCTCTGGAAGTTGTCGTGCCAGAAATAGTGGCAGCCGAGACTGTAGTGTATCTGTGTGGAAGAATCAGAGACGTATGACTGTATGAAATCTGAACCCAGAGAAAGTATACGATCAAGCTGAACTATACGTACAACAATCTCATTAGATTCATCCATGGGTTGGCACTTTATGAGAAAGGCTTTAGTATAAACCACATCAACAAGTGCATGCAATTTTTTCTCCACACATACAACAGTGTATTAAATTTCTTCGTACACCCTCATTTGACCAACAGTATAATATTATACCACTAACAAACAACCAATGTATTGACATCAGTCAGTGAAGGAACAAAGGTGTGTCATACCTGACAGAGTATAGTGGGAGTGGAGAGAAGAGTGGGTGAGGAGGAGAGAGTGAGTTCCACAGAGTCCTCCCCTCCCTGGCTCCTCCTCCCCATGATAGGGAGACTCCCCCCACCACAGGGACCTGGTAGCCACGACAGTGCCGGCACACCTCCTCCAAGAACTCCACACAGTGAGACAACTGAGGCTCCAACTAGGGGAATAGGTAGTAGCCACAAGCTATGAGGACACATACATTCTCAGTGTAGTCATAAATACGGTATTAAAGGGTACCTGCAGGAATTTCAAAGTACATAACAAAACTCAAAACCTAGAGACACACTCATTGATAAAGACATTAAGCTTCCATGTGTCATAAGCAAGGTGGAAAGGCAGGGCAAAGCAGACAATCAAGGGACAGTTCTTTCTCTCCAAGGAAAAAGAAGCTGTCCTGGGTGGATTCGAACCCACAACACTCAGCTTTCAAGGCATGACCACAAAACCGTCGATCAATGTGGTTATAAAAGCAATGGGGATAGTGGTAGTAACTGACTCACTAGGGACTTGATTTGTTCAGGAGTGGCACAGGAGATGTCCCAGGAGTGTGAGAGGTGTCGGGGGTCAGGAGGGAGGTGGGAGAGGGTGAGGAACCTCACCACCCAGTGGCAGTAGAGAACGTGAGCCATCAGAGTTGCTGGAGGCTCTCTGGGGAGGTTGGAGTCCTCCTCCTCTTCCTCTTCCTCCTCCTGGTCGGTGGTGGGAGGGGGAGGGGGAGTGGTTCTGGCCGTGGTGAGTGGGTAGTGTTTTGTCAGTTGGACCAGTAGACTGTAGGACACCGCAGGCGGCAGGCTGGATCACAGGACGAGAGATACACAAACTGAAAAACACTGCACTATTGATACTTGTGTCCTACTACAAGCAAAAATTTCACAAATCGATTCAGTGACGAAATATTAGTGATTTGTATTAAATTTCCCCCAGAAACATTTGTAAAATGACCAAAATTTCAGCAGACATTCCTCACGGACCTCTTCTCAAAGAGGGCCAGGTCCCACTGCATGAAGGAGCCAATGAAGAGGGCACAGTTTACGAGTCTCTGTCGTCTCTCCTCCAGCACTGCTAGTCCCTCCACACCCTCCTTCCCTCCGTCACCTGGCGGCAGCAGGGTCTGACCCTCCAGAGCCCCTCCTTTCTCCAGGAAAGTCGCCACCAACTGGAGTCCAGTCGGCTCAACTGCGTAATGATAGCGTAACTATAGGGCCTTATTTGCAATGAAGTCTTACTGTTGGGGTTATCTTCGAGGGTTTTGATGTGCTGCTTGAACTTTTCCGGCCGTAGGACAAGGTCGAACCAAGACAGGGGAAGGTCTTTGGCTTTGGCAATCTTTATCTCGAACTCAGCCGCCATGGCTGCTGGACAGTCTTCCCCACAGGCACCTCTAACACTGCCAGACGACGGAGTAATTGGTTCACATTTCCTTTTCTTGCAAAGCCAAAGGCAAAGACTTGACACTGAAACGCGCCATGTGTTATTGTTCTATTTAGCGCGCGCCCTAGTGTAGAAATTGAGGGGGCGTTACACAGGGCACCATGGAAGAAGGTAACTTTTCTTGTGAGGGATATTTGCATACTTTTCGGTGGACAGCAGGTGTGAGGTGCCAGCTGCTGGAGCTGAAGAAAGAGCTCAAGTGTTGGGAGGCAATGTTCCAGAGGAAACATGGAAGAAAACCAAACAAAGTGAGTTGCCCATAATGTGGTACTGTAAATGCAAAGGACTCTGTATAATGCAGGAGGATGTGACCAAAGCCCTGCTGAAATAAAGGGTATAGGATGATGTTTGTGTTTACATTATGGATGATACACACTCCACCAACCATCACAGATACCTACAGACAGTACCAGAGATTGAAATCTGGAGGACAGAAAGTTGAAATATCAGGGAACCCAGAGGATGACACCAATGGAATTAGTACAGCACATATAACTGTGAGTATATAATAACCACCACCAGAATACTCTTCCAGGGTGATCGTTTCAAAGGGTCTGAGGTAACTGCAGAGAATCATTGTAGTGCACAAGCAGGCTCTAATTGCACTTTGCCCTTTTGCGCCAAGGTTTTTCAGTTACTTTGGCATGCAGTAAAGGACGAGCTATCATAGTTGTCTCTACCTTTTTCTCCATCTTACACTTTACGGTGTATCATTCTAGGGTGAGACTGCCACTGCAGATGAAGTGTTTGGGTGCCATCTGAACAAGAAGAAAGAAGTGAAGGAAGCGGGTGCTGATGGAGAGGGGAGAGAGAGGGAGAGGAAAGGGCAAAATGTGGAAGCTTCGTAAGTGGACCAAGAATGGCGGGTACAAGACGGTCGTGGGTGCGACAGCTTCAAGTCCCCTGGAGACTAATGACCAGGGAAAACATCTCCCTGAAGAGAGAGATGTAGCAGAAATGGAAGACATTTCGGCTCCAAAAACAGCCCAGAAGGTCCATATTATTGTCATTAGCTAATATTGTCATTAGCTGATGTTTAATTCTGTGGCATTTATAGTCCATTGATGTTGATGCTGAGTTGAACAAACTGTCGCAGAAGATCAACATGAAGATATCCCAATCGCCACAGAAGAAACCTCAGAGGTATTATAACAGCTACGTACTGAGTGGCGAGTGAGATAATCGTTGTAGGCAGCGCTAAAAACGTGTAAACTGAATAAATTTCTTCATTCGTTGCATTGTTCTAGCAGTAGCATGTATTGTCCTTGCAGTACGGAGACCGAAAAGTATGCTGTCATGCAGCACCACGGACAAGGTGCTGCTGCCACCAGACCCAGAATGGGCTACAATCTCTCCAGCCACTGGCTGCAGAGATGCAAGCCTGACCTCGGCTCCCCGACTGATACTGTCCCGTCCACAGAGAGAGTTTCACTGGGTGACAGTGACCTGTGTGATGATGGAAGACAATGCAAAGAACGAGAAAGTGAAGAAAAACATTCAGAAGGCTGTAGTGATGACAACAGGAAAGGTATTGTGGAGGGGTTAGGGTTTGATTTGGCAGTACTGGCTGAGGAAGAATTGGTGGTGGAAGATGAAGAGGTCGAGATTGTGGAAGAGAGTGAAGTTGTTACTAGCACAGGAGAAGAAGAAGGGAAAGAACAAGAGACTGAAGAAGAGACTGGAGAGGAAGAAAGAAGACGAAGAAGAGGATGACAATGATGGATGGGATGGGAGGCTGCAGGGATCAAGCAGTACACTCATCTTTGACCCAGCCACAAGACATGGCGACTGTACACCACTTGCCAACCACGTCAGCAAAGGCTTAAATAGTCTTCCCAGTCCACCACCCGTTCCTCTTACTCTCACTGCTGCACCAACACCCACTCCAAAGCCAGTAACAGACACAATCCCAACCAAACCAGTGGGAGACAGCTCTAAATCTCTGTCGTGTCTGCCTCACTCTTCCAGCCTATCTCCTCCTCCCAGCAGCAGATACAGTAGTGGTCTGAGACTCTTGGAAAAGGTTTCTACTGCCACTGCTATACCAACACCCATTCCCAAATCAGTAACTCTAACCAAGCCATTGGATGATGTCTCTAATTCTGCATCAAATCTGCCCCACTCTTCCAGCCTATCCCCTCTGCCAAGCACTGGTCTGAGTCTCTTGGAAAATGTTTCTGCTCCCACCGCCACACCGAAAAGTACTGCAAAGCCTGAAACAGTCACAAAACCAGTGGAAGACAGCTCTAAACCTCTGTCAAGTCCTCATCACTCTGTCCCTCCACCCTCCACCAGCAGCAGCAGTAGTACTCTCGGACTATTGGAAAAGAAGGAGAGCTATGTATCTGTGTCTGCCTCACTGGGGCCAAAGACCTGGCAGTCCAGAAACCGCAGCAACTGGAGATTGCTCGATGCTACCTGTAGTGGAGGTGAACCAACAATTCTACAGAAAGAGAGTGGTATAGGACACAAGACAAAAGGTGTGACTTTCTTTGATGATCTACAGAAAGCTGATGATGCGATCGATTCCACCACCAAGCCTCCTAAAAACCAAGGGAAAGGCTCCCTCCAAAAGAAGCCAATCTTCCCATATTGGCAGGAGCTCCCCTCCATCAGTGGCTCCAGTGTTCACATCCAGTGCCGTGAGCGATAACTTTGTCCGCCTCAACCTCAAAGTCAAACGCTTCAGTCGCAAACCAGGCAGTGTTATCAGTGGGTCTGCCTACAAGAGGAAGATGTGGAAAAAGTCACAGAGAGGCAGTTACGGAGGAGGAGGAGGAGGAGGTGGTGGTGGAAGGGGAGGAGGAAGCAATGCTTGTTTCAAATGTGGTAAGCCGGGCCACTGGGCAAAGAACTGCACTGAGGGAGTTGGTTCAAAGAACTTGGGCTGTTTCGCTGGTGAGAAGGTCCAGTTCTCTGAGACAGTGGAGGAGGTAGCAGAGCTGGATAGAGAAGGTCTCCATCGACTGGCTAAGGAGAGTCCTTTCCCCAGTACAAGAGAGGCGGCTGTGATGGCACGGGGAGTGAGTCTGGCTCAGAGCAGGGTGGAGAAGGGGCCAGAGAGGACCAGTGGTGGTGGGGAGGCTGAGTGTTTCCAGCCTCTTCCTCCGTGCAGGGTCTCATCCCCCACTCCTCCTGCTCCGATGGAACCTCTCTTCCCTCCCAACCAACCCTCAGGTGATGGTTTAGTATGAACCCTCTGTATGTAACACACCAATCATACACGTACAGAGGTGGAGAGAGAGATGATAGTTGCACTGAGAAAACTTGGTCACCAGTCTTTTCGTCCCGGCCAGGCTGACGCCATATCCAGGATCCTATCAGGTTAGCTGACCATGACTGTGTGTATGTATCTGTTCAATTTATTTCATGTTCAGGTAACATTTTGAGAGAGAGAGAGCAATTCTGTATCCTCAGGTTTATTTGAGCTTTGCATTTGCTTTCTACTTGATATTTAGATCTCCGTCCACTTTTTTTGTGTATAAAACATTTCGTAGATGGTGTGAAATGCATGCAACTTTTGTGCCGCAAAAGTTTCCTTGCATACATATGTGCAGGGGTGTCTACGCTTCTGGTGCAGCCGACTGGGTCGGGCAAGTCTCTCTGCTACCAGCTGCCAGCCTACCTCTACTGCCAGAGGTCCTCTTGCATCACTCTTGTCATCTCACCCCTCGTCTCTCTCATGGAAGACCAGGTATACTATTGCCCCATGTCTCTTACTACCACCTCAGCTGTAATGATTCAATATACATGAGCGCTACAGAGTGAACAAGTGGAAATGTAACGGATTATTGGCAAGCAAACGCGAGTGCGTAAATTGTGGTGGTTTTATACGTGTTGTGTATTAGTACGAATTACAATGTTGAGCATTGCGGTACGGACACTGCCAATCGTGTAAGTCAGAACACTATATGCAATGAGGTTCTCTTTGTTCCTTGCCAGTCACTTCTGTGAATAGGCGGGTTGCAGTTGTACACTACTAACAAAAACTATGTGGGTGGTGCACAACGGTCAGTTCTTCATGTAAGACTAAGTTTTGAGTCACGAAATCTGCTGGTCAGCATTTTCATTGTTCTTAGCTCGTAATCCATGTTCATAACCTGTTTTTCTTATGGCATACTATGCATTGGGTAACCAACAACAAATTTCATGACTTAAAACTTAGTCTTAACAAGGTGCACAACTCCATTATACAATCTCTGCCCAGGTCGTCAGTTCCCAGTCTGTCTGAAGGGGGCGTGTCTCCACACGAACCAGACGCAGGCCCAGAGGCAGAGGATCACGGGTGACGTGGCGGAGGGCCGGGTCGACGTTCTACTGCTGTCCCCCGAGGCCCTCGTGTCTGGAGCCTTCTGGAGTGGCTGGGCCCGTGGGACTCTCTCCAGACTCCCGCCAGTGGCCTTTGCCTGCATCGACGAGGCTCACTGTGTCTCGGAGTGGAGCCACAACTTCAGGCCGTCCTACCTCAGAGTTCACAAGGTTCACACCATGACTTGTAATAGCTGGTCCTTTTCCACACTTTCTTCCTCACTTCAATATTGCTTATGCTACATAGGTGCCCAGTACACTTCTCCAAAACTTATTTCTTAGTGTGTATTGTAAATATGTCAGCATTATGGCTCCGCCTGAAAATCTCCTGTTCAGTATCACTAGTACAGTACTGGTTTGGCAGCATTTACATTTGAAATCAGTTTCCTCTCAAATACACATGAAACCATTCCCCACGGCCAGGTACTGAGGGAGAGACTGGGAGTCCAGTGTGTCCTTGGTCTCACGGCAACAGCCACCAGGACCACGGCCCTCTCGGTGGCCTCTCACCTCAACGTGTCCCCTGAGAACATCCTCCCTGGCTCCACCATCCCCAGCAACCTCCACGTCACCGCCTCCTGTGACGACAACAGAGACGACGTGAGCTTCTACTGTAGTGTAGCCCAACCCACCGCCCCAGTTCTCAAGGACAAGCACATATATTGTCATACATATATACTCTCATCCTTGTGTGCAGCTGTATTGATGTTTATGTTGTGTTCGTACATGTGAGTAGGGGAGAGGAGAACGTCCATTTTTATCTTTTGGCTAGTAAGTTCGCTGTTGCATTACCATTCAATTCACAAGATGTTTCCATTGTTTATTTGACCCATCCGTATAACTAATGCCGTAATACGTGAAAGAGAGTTTCACTAATGCGATGCACTAAAACCATAAGTATGTACGGTGTTGTTACCCTCGTCCCTCACCCTCTGTTACAGGCTCTCCAGCAGCTGTTGCAGAGCTCAAGAATGAGAGACTGTCAGTCCATCATCATCTACTGCACCAGACAAATGGAGACGGAGAGGGTCGCTCAACTCCTGAGAACGTCTCTCCAGTTCTTCCCGACTCACCGCGACGGAGACCAGGACACAGATAATGACAGGGAGGTCCCCACTGACGAGGACGGTACTAGCAGTGAGCCTGAACCGAGTAGTACTACAAGGAGAAAGAGGGGCAGGGGGACGTCAAAGACGGGTAGTCAGGGAGGAAAGAAGCAAGAAGGCCAGGTTGGAGTGGTCGGTGGAGAGCTACCACGCGGGGATGTCGGAAGGCGAGCGGAAGAGAATCCAGTTGGCGTTCATGACGGGGAGACTGAGGATGGTGGTGGCCACGGTGGCATTTGGGATGGGGCTGAACAAGTCAGACGTCAGGGCCATCATCCACTACAACGTTCCCAAGAGTTTCGAGTCCTACGTCCAAGAGATTGGGAGAGCCGGTAGAGATGGGGAGCCAGCCTACTGCCACGTGTTCATTGACAAACAGGTCGGTATACTGCATAAGTCTTTTACAAGCAGGATTATGTGTTCATGAAAATGTCCATTTGTTTGAAGAAAGTGATTCACCATTCACGAAATTTGCCATCCATATCCTGCTACGTATACAGTATGAGCTCCAGTCTATCTGATCTGTCTCACAGGGAAAGGATTTGTGCGAACTTCGTCGACATGCCTACAGCAACACAGTCGACCCGTACTCGGTGAAGCGGCTGGTCACGAAGGTGTTTCTCTCCTGTCACTGCAAGCCAGCTGCGGCAGCTGACTCTGACGGAGACAGTGGCGGCCCTCTGCAGCCACTCTCTGCCCCCGACCGATGCTGTCCCGGTCACGAAGTCTCAGTCCCAATAGAGGGCATGGTTCAGACACTGGATGTGAAAGAGGAGTGTATTCAGACCCTGCTGTGCTACCTGGAGCTCCAGGGCTGGCTGGAGATGAAGGGGACAGTCAAGGATCTCTGTAGTCTCAAGTGCTACGGTGGACCTCGACAGCTGAGGGCTCTGGCTCAGAAGGTGCCTGCAGTAGCTGCCGCGTCTGCCAGAATACGGGAAACAGGTTAGCACATCATGCTGCATGGTTTGCAAGATGGGCTAGAAGGTGCTTAGTGCCAGGTTTCTGACGTCTTTGCAGAGTGTCAGTTTCAGAGGTTGCAGTTGCCCATTTATACCCACTATTTGTTGTGACTTACCAACGACTAGTCGCACATGAGTTTACATCCCCCCCCCACACACACACACCACAGGGACCTGCCTGGACATGCAGAGCTCCATCAGCTTCTCGTGCATCGAGGTGGCCAGTTCCATGGGCTGGGAGTCGCACATCCTCCGCAGCGAGCTACGCGACCTCCAGTTCAACGATCGCGGGACCGGATCCTCTTCCTCCTCCTCAAAAAACAACTCTGGTAGCTCCATTCTGGTGGAGTTCAGTGATCCTTCGTTTCACCTGGTGTCCCCCGGTGATCTGAGCCCCGAGCAGCTAGACTACGTCTGTGACCATCTCCAGAGCAGAGTGAAGGCACAGGAAACACTGCAAGTGGACAAACTCCACCTGCTCTACAGCGTACTACGCTCGGTCGCCTTCCGCGACATTTACGAGTACTTTGCAGACGACGAGACGACCTCGTCTGCACAGGGGCGCCTCATGGGACTCGTCAATGACTATTTTGAAGACATTTTAGACTGTGCAACGGCCCCAGAGAGAGGCATAAGCGTATTGAAACTTCCGTCTGAGGTCCCGGCTGAATTAGAAGCGGAGATCTCGCGTGATGTCTACAGTCTGATGTCAATTCACTCGGAGAGGAACTTTTCCGGCCGAACTATTGCTAGGATCTTTCACGGCATCGCTAGTCCGTGTTTCCCGGCGCAGGTGTGGGCCAAACAGCAGCGGTTCTGGAGGCGACACCTCTCAGTGGACTTCAACACCTTGTGCAGGATTGCCACCAAAGTCACCCTCCAGATCCTGCATACATAGCTAGTACATCAAGGCCATCCTTGTAATGGTCAAAATCTGCATCTGTGTATATACACATGTATATAACTACGAAATTTTAACGTGTCCCACGTACAGTGGGATACTGGTGCACCATTTTCACAGCAGCGGCGTTGAACTATTACAACCTGTCAAATCGCTATAATGACTGGTCTTAGCCTTGTTCCCAGGCTAACTGTTCCGCATGCGCAATGATCATGCACCAAACAGTAATCGTGGAAGCCCTGAGAACGAGGCTATAATATAATATTATAAGTTGCCTGCCAATGACTAAGTATGTGCTCAAACCCATTATGATATCATGACAGCAGTATCTAGCTATACCATAGATTAAACAGTAGAGTAGAGCAGTGTGTGAGTGGCTATGGGAGTTTCTTCTCGTCTTGATACTGATAGTGGAGTTCCTTCACGTCAGTCTGTGAGACCTTCACCCATCCTGTCTCCATCATGTGGTACACTGGGGAAGAAGGGGGAATAGCACACAACTCAGACATAATGTATAAACAAACGTTATGGCGGTTTCACAAAGTTTTGTGCACAAATTATGAAGCTGTTAGGTCATAACTAAACAATTGGCAAGTGAAGCAGTCTGACCTAGTCGTTTGATTTTATAATGTGACGTGCACTGCACACCTCTATACGTGTTTCCGAATAAACACTGAACTGCTTGCCACCTTGGCAAAAGTGTGTTGCATTTGCTAGTTTGAGGAGAGAAAAGAAGCCAACTGGGTTCCTGGTTTATTTGAAAATCTGGAGCTTCTCTTTCCGCCACCTAGCTATAGCTCATAATGCGGATGGCTACTCTATAGTTGGCTCACAGTTGACTACTCCTCCGCTGTAGGCGTCTCTGTGAGTGGCGTGGTAGATGGCCCTCTTCCCCAGGTCCCTGGCCTCCTCCACTGACATGTCATAGCTGTAGCTGCTGTCCAGCACACCATAGGCATACGTGGAGCCAGAGCCAACACTAAACATGTGGTGGGTGAGGCGCGTCCCATCTGAGTCCACATAGTACAGTCCAGGACCCTGTAGGTGAAGACGTGGGTATATATATATAGAGTCCAGGGTTCATCTTACATAATGCAGTGTAATCTCTTCTTTCGCGAAGAATATTTTAACAGATGGCTTGTCTAGTCTTCTGTCCAAGCATGCTGGCTCCCAAACTATAAAGATAGTCCTCACTAGCGACTTCGACAGTTAAGAGATGGGCTTTGTGAGCCAGCTACATACCATATTTCCTGAAGCTAACACATAGAACTATTTTTGCATTAGCTATACCTTTTTGTCCCATCCACAGATCATAGTCCCCTACAGAAAGAGAGGACACCTGTAGGGCACAGTCCCATACACACAGGCGAGGTCTCTTACCATAGACAGACCCATTCCCTTGTAGCGGTACACCATGTTGGAGAGAATCTTCGAGGCTGCAGCTACTGATATCCTCTCCCCGTTTCGTAGCTCATACACTCTGTAATTTAACAATAACAACAGCAAAACTTCGTCAAAAGAGAATGCAGCAAGTTTGAATTTATACCTGCAGCTAAATGCCAGTTGCCTCTCCCAGTAGGCACAGTCGGCTGCCCCACCAGCCATCGTCCCCAGCAGGTATGGATTGATCTCGATCACCTTTTTCACCGTCTGAGACGCGATCCACGAGCCAGCCGTGGCCCGTGAGTCTACAGCTACTATCACGCCATGCTGGAACTTGAAAGCCAGCGTCGTGGTTCCGTGGGCAAACTCAATCTTTACTCCGCCCTCGCCGGAGGAGAACCGCTGAAGAAACTCCACTGGCTGGGGAAACGAGAGAAGCTCGTAAAAAAACAGCGAGCACGCGAGTTGTTCTTATTATCGCACACCCACCTCGATCCCTGGAGGAACGGCGAATCTCCGTGGGTGTGCGCTTTCCGACATCAGAGGGAGATCTACGAGCGGGTCTTCATCTCTCCAAGCAGCCGTTCTTTCCAGGAAACTAGCTGGAGAGAGCGACGAGTAATGTTCAGCCAGAGCTTGAGCCATCGCGGTCTCGTTTTTGCTGAGTCCTCCCGTACGTTTGCGCATGCGTAGAGTCGCGTGCATGTCGTCGATCGATCGTGTGTGTGTGTATAGAGAAGAGAAGAGCTGACCGTACTCATGACCTTCAGGCCGGACCGAGACAAGCTGAACGCCCACTTCGAGGGCTACAGGCTTGGCAGGAGGACCCTGACCTGCGTGACGCAGTCGTTTGCCGAGGACGTGAGCGTAGCGCGACTCAAGGGAGACGATTTGGGCTACCAGCATGTCCGAGCCTTCACCCTCCACAACCATCTCGCCACTGACCCTTGGGACGGAGACAGCGTCTACTGGTGCACCAGCAACGGGGCCATCTTAAGAGGAAGATATTTTGTAAGACTTGACCCTTTATGGGTTTACAGCTCGCTTGTCAACTCCTCGGTCAACTCCCTTGTGCATGTAGTTTGCATATCCATTCCCTCCACGTAGGGTTCTCAAGGTGTAAAGGTGAACACCGTGTTCCAGTTTCCTGCAAGAGAGGGTCTGCTCTCCCCCAGTCATCAATCCTTCCGTGCTGTTCATAACCTCTCACCTCTGTCTCTTTACCACTGGAGCCAGCTCGTCAGTCAACCTCCTGCACACCCCCCTCGTGGAGCCGGTGGAGATGATCCAAGTGACGAGAACGAGGAGCTTTGGAAGTTACTGGAGGAGTTGAAACTTCCCGAGGAAGAGCCGTTCAGTATCCTTTCAGCCTCGTACAGCGAGACAGAGCATCAGCTAAACCTGGTCACGATGACACTTCAGAGTGCTCATTCGGCCTCAACCAACGGAAATGAGGAACCGTCAGAATCTAAGCCACCGATTGCAACGTACAACTGGTATCGTGCGATATCCATCTCCATTCGTCTCCGGCTCAACCATGCAGCAGTCAAAGCGAGAAAGAGGAGTCAGTGTGTACCGAACCTGACCTAGTGTGCTCTCTCCAGTCCTCTACTGTGGCACTCTATGGAGCCTTTGCCCTAAAGAACCTCGTTATACTTAGTGAGGCTGATGTTCTATATCCCAGTCAGCTAGCGGCAACTGAGAAAGTGGAAGAAACAGAAAAGGAAGGGGAAACAGAGAAGTCTGATTCAGAGCAGTTGACTGAGGAAATCCAGACAGCAGAGGGGGAAGATAAGATATTCACAGGGCTTGGGTTTGAGGGGAAACGGGAGGAGGGGGAGAAGATGGAGATGGAGAAGATGGAGGGTGAAAAGGAGGGGGAGAGGGAGAAAAGAGAGGGTGAAAAGATGGAGGGGGAGAAGAGGAAGGAGGGGAGAGGGAGAGAGGAGGGTGAACAGATGGAGAGGGAGAAGAGGGAAGAGGAGGGGGAGAGGGAGAAGAGAGAGGGGTTCAGAAGAGCCACAGTATCAGTGGAGTCAGACAGAAGGTGACGTGGCTATATACTGTTCCACTCCCTGAGGATGTGAGCAAACGAGACATCCACTGCGAGATTCACCGACGTGAGATTGTAGTGGGGCTGAGCGATGGAACCACCTTCTTGAGAGGTGTGCTGTTTGCACCCATTAGTCCAGACTGCAGCACATGGACCGTGGAGAAACACACGTAAGACCTATTCAGAGTAAACCCTGCTCAGTTTTTTTCACAAGTGTAAACGTGAAAACTGATGGCAAAAGAAACTCAGCTATGTACTGTAGTGGAACCCCTCTCAAAGCGTAACCCTGAAAAGAAAACAACTTTTCATCCCCCATGAGCACTTCTTGCTTGCAATTCAACCCGTGAAATAAATCCCATTGCTTTATGGATTAGCTGTAGCAGGCTGTGTAATGCCAGCATGTCTGTTTCCATCCACCCAGTCTGGAGGTGAGTCTGGAGAAGGAGAGAGAGGGAGAGTGGGAGCGTCTCCTGACTGGAGAGGCAGATGATGAGGGAGAGAGAAGTGCAATACCTCTCAGGGGACCAGTTGCCGAACAACTTAGCTCCGAAGAGTTAGAGAAGCTCAGGAAGAGGATTGAGATGGCTACCAACGAAGTAAAATACACATGATACCAATACCACTTGTGCCGGTATCGTATATAAGTACTAGCTCCTGCAACAAAATTACGATTTGTATATGAAGGTTAGGGGGAGCTTTCACCTTACCTGAGTGAAGGCTCTGCATCTTTCACATAGTGAACCATGCTGATTAATACAACTTCTAGCCCAGCCCCCTTCTCCTCTCCACAGGGGTCCCTAGCAGAGGCTGCTGCCAACCATCACTCCCTAGTACAGGGGATGTTCTATGAGGAGTGCGATATCAACGACGAAGATGCTACTTTTTACATCTTCACCGCCACCACCACCCCAGAGCCTCAGAGGGTATATAGGTTACAATTCCTCTCTCCCCCTGTCCCCTAGTCAATATTATACACTGGAAGATGCTCCAGTACCTGGCACTGTTACATTGTGTATTCAGCAGAACTCCTCTTACAGTATCTTGACAAGAACGGGGGATAGAATCAGGAGTTAAATTATGACTGTCCTGGGGAAACAGACATTGTCCTTCATGGAGAGGTGTCCTGATTTTCCAGGGATTCCTTAGAGGAAAGGATCCACTTAAATGTATATAAATGCCACTGTATCAGAGAAACTGGTACAACATTGGGGTAAAGAAGGTGTCAACTCTTTTGCAGGTGCCGCTTGCTGGTCGTCAGTTTCTCTTCTCCTCGCCCTCTCTCCCACAAGCTCCACCCCTCGTCTGTCTCAAACATGACGTGGACGCTGTTCTCTGGCAGCCAGAAACTCCGCCCACAAGCGACAGCTCGGACACGCCCCTCATCACCTGGAAACACGTGGGAACCTTCAACGCTCTGGCCTACGTCCAAGCCGCACGACAGGACAAGAAATTCACAGTGTGCCCTCCAAACATGAAGTTTGCCGCACTGTGTGACTGCAGTCACCACGTCTTTGTGTACCTGCAGCCACGGGAGGGCGTGAAGGGGAACAGTGCGGCACAGTACGTAACGACCCTGAAATCACAGGAGGACATCCTGGGATTGGGGGCCACTGATTGTGGACTGCTTTTTGTTCTCAAGGAGCACGAACTACACGTCATCGTAGTTCAATCCTGAACATTTTTACATACCAATCCCCTTAAAGCATTCATCTTAATTTTTCACTCATCCATGACACGTGTACATCATAATGTGAATAAATAATACGAACACCTGCAAAATGCACCATTGGGAATTGACAGATGCTGGTATGGACCAGCATAGAGAACAGATAGTATCAATTCGGTTCTAACGAAGTCTCTTCAAGAATTCTCTGTGCTACAAACTCCACTCCTCTCCTTCCCTGCAAACAGAATAGATCTTGTCTGACATTAACACTTAACCAGCCACTGACACATAATGTGTCCAGAGCCTCCATCAGTCCATAAGAATTTATATGTGGGTTATACTACTAGGTGTTAATACTTTATACATCAATTTCTGCTTATTTAAGCAGATACCCATGGCGTCCAAAGGGTTAACAGAATAGATCTTGTTGGTGTTACATGGTTGACCGTGGCATGTTGTAATCCTTACTCCATAGTATTGTGCTTGGCATTAATTAAGATACCGTGCTTGCATTGGGCAGTATAATATTTACGACAAAACTGTATTTGGTGTATATACTAATAGTCAAAGGCACAAGATTTTCAGCTGCTCACTAACATTAGAGACAGTAGAGGAGTAGTTGTGAATGAATAATCTCTCCAGGAGGTCCCCCAGTAACGGCACTCCGTGTACAGACACCCTAGCTGTCTGACATAGCACAGTCCTGGGCATGTGTGTGGAACATGAGAGAGTAGGAGACATGATGGGAGATGCAGCCATCATTGATTCAGCTGCCTAGCCCAGCAATCACCACGTGGAAAAGGAAGTTTATTGACCACAATAATGACACATTTCCTGGTCCTAGGTTGTTGAAGATCAGATCACAAAAAGAGGTAATCAATATCACGCGCATTCCTAGTCTATATACGCACCTCTCAGTCTTACCTCAATTACTATACTATGGTGATAGGATCAAGATTTATTGTCAAAAATACCAGACATTGTTGTTAGAGAGGACCGTACTTGACACAGCAGACAGGACACTTCAGTTTTCCAAAACCGCAATACCAAGTCTTACGTGGTCGGGTCCTCTGGATTGACTCTGTACTCCAGTGTTTCTTGTACCGTAAAAAGGTTGGCTAGCGTTATCTGCAGCAGCAACAAAATGTAAGAGCATTGATGTACGTGATTGTAACATCACATACATTTTTGGCTTGGATGGTGAGCGTTTTCTTGCGTGGGTCACAGAGCGACTGTTCATGACTCTCATCACTGGGTTACTTCCTATAATCTGTTTGAATAAATTGAACTGCTAGACTCAAAGACACACACACACACACACTTACACAGCATACACAGGCTATGTGGCAAGATGATCAAACGTACATTGAGAGCTATGGTGGGAACACTCCATATGGTTCCAAAGATGCGCTGGCTAAAGAGCCCACCAGTCGAGGTCACTCTCCTCTGAATGGTGTCTAGTGTGTGTACATTTGATAATGTGAGTGGTGGTTTTGTTTTGGACTCCTCCTGTCATGCGGCCGCCACCTATGCAGTCTCACCTATGGATGACTGTGGACACATCCGAGATTGATAGGTTATAAAGTCTTCTTTCCCTTATGAAGGGAACCGATCAAGACTACTACCGTGACAAACCCACAACATTCGGCCTACCACATGTACAGTACTGTCCGTACGCACATGAAACAAAGCGTAGAATGCGCATGTTAGAGAGCACGCAGCCACACGATACTCACCTGAATAAAGTACGAATACATCTTCTCACTCCTTACATCCTCCGGTCGTTGGGTGCCGCTGCTTGCTTGGACGCAAGTGTTGTAAAAGAATCTGCGGCCATACTGGCGATCAACGGAACATAACCACGTCTCTCCATGCGCTAGTGGAGGAAAAGGTTAATTATATTTCCTATATGCCCTAGTCATACAGTCACAAAAATAAGGGCTGCGCCCGCACGAAGAGGAAGGCGGTCCCCCTTCGGAGAGAGGTGTCGTGTTGCAGGAAGGATTGCATTCTGAACAGTTGCAGCGCCGCGGCCTGTGCCTATAAGACATGGCCTCGAGGCACGATGCAGCTGCCGACCCTGCTCCCAGGCGTAGGGCACCACACAACAAGCAGCGACGTTGTAATCATTAAGTCACCAAGACATCCCCAGTGCACCAGAGAGTACCAGGGAACGAGGTGCTAGCATTTTTCTATTCGCTTTTGCAAACCAAGATCTTGCATGGCAGAAGCTGCATAATATCAGTAATACTGCAGCTTAGTGGTTTGCTCAACTCTTTTTGCAAATGCTCAGCGATATAATTTAGCTAAATTGCATACAAGATCTTGCATTGCAGCCACCTTAGCTTCCAATTTTTCAGGGAGACTAGCTTTATGGGGTTTGTTTATCTATACGCAGCACACGCCGTCAGCCTACCTGGCACAGATGAGGATGAATACCGGGGAAAGACTGGGCACAGTCACCGAGATGTATCCTCCCACCATCACTGAGTTGGTGGACATAGCAGCCAGCTCTCACCAGAAGGTTAATCATGTGCTTAGCACAAGGCATTACCTTACCTCAACATCCTCAGCACTGTAACATGATGAACCCAGAGGGCTGATGTCATCTGCTTGTTGTGGACAAGCATATGACATCGCCTTCTAAGTTTACCATGATTATTTAGGAAGGTGTTGTCCAACTCCCACCTTCAACCTACAACTTTCTTTACCTTTTGTCACGTTCAGTCAGCGTATGCATATCCCAAAGTAAGTCGCCATAGATTTTGCTTTCACATGACATTATTATACACTTGCATAGTTTCATAGCCGCCATTGCATTGGTTGGTTGGTTGGTACCTTGCAGGATTTCTGTGTGAGTATGGACCAGGCGTTGTTCCAGCCATTCCCATCGGAGGTGGTCTTTCAGCAGTTCCAGCCTCAGCAGACATACGAGTTTCCCCTCAACTTTAGAAACAACGACAGAGTAAAGGACCAAAGAGCTGTCGATCCACAGTATTGATGTGTGCATGTTTTTGCAGGTTTGCTCGTCACTCGAAAGTGATCACGAGACTCTCCATACTCAGAGTTGAGTGTGCCAGAGACCAGCTGGGAGCACAGTGGCCCTGGCATGGGGTCACATATCTCATCCTCTTCACCCCTGACGAGAAGAAGGTGTACATTCCTGATTTCTTTATTCAACTTGAAGTTGATGTCTTTTTGGGATAAGCTTACACAGGTTGAAGTTGATGTCTTTTTGGGATAAGCTTATACAGGTTGAAGTTGATGTCTTTTTGGGATAAGCTACACAGATGCATCAGTAGCGAGCAAGAGAAAATCAACTTTTGTCAGGAGTCGAACTCAGGCGCCAAGTGTATGGGGAAAGCAAACACCCTACGCATCGTGGTGAGCCACACTGCCCAGACCCAATGGAGCTTACCACAGACAGTACTTAAAGGCGAAAGGGGAGTCTGGGAGTTGCGGCTCAGTTATATCTTCCCTCCCTACCACCTGTGTAAGCGAATATTGCATAAGATATTCCTGTGGAGTTC
>CASHTH010002609.1:0-28086 GCA_030341885.1 Geodia barretti | reverse complement strand
GGTCAGCATTACATTGTATCTATTACCGTTCACATAAAGCTGCCTCGAGATTCTACAATCAGGTTTTAATACTAGTACTCCTGTGTGATGTAGCTATGAGCTATACCTGTTTCTAACGTTCTCTGTTTAGCACATGCTATTCTCATCGACGCTCCGATGCAAGTGTTAGCAGCCACACCGCAGGTGTAGCTTGTGTATGAGTTCAGGGAGGAGCCAGTTCCAAACCAGTCACTCGATGGATTAACGTGATAGGTTGCACGGGGGGGGGGTGTGAAAAATGACAACATAGAGGCGTTGCCAGAGACCGGGGAGGTGGTGGTGGTGACCAACGTGGAGGACCGTGCAGTGTTATGCGGCCCAGTTGCGTCAGAGCCACGTTTGTGGAGGTCTGGACAAGGAACACGAAATTAGAGTTTCAAATACTATATGTTTTTTGATTATGTATAATAACCTGTGCACCCTCCACCTGACCATGTTTGCTCTGGGTCAGGATAGAAGAAAGGGGCTAAACATGATGTGGGACTCGGTGGCAAGTTGGGGCATGTCACTACAGTGACACTTGGGAGGGGAATTAATAAAATGATCAAGTAAGGTTAAAATGAAACGTAAGTGTGCTGCTACTCCTTCAACTCTGAGGTATCCACGAACATTTTTGGCAACTTCTGATGGTAAACACGGGGTGTACCATAATCGATAGACGTTGAGTGAAACCTGGGGGCTATATTACAATGTGATGAATCATTCACACAGTTTATGGGTTGGTAAAGCTTATGAGCTATCTGATAGACCTGACCGAGAATAGAACCTACATTAGTTACTGCCAGTGCAAATATACCGAGGTGTATAACTGTGGCTCTTGCCCCACCAACCGCAGCTGTTTATCCAGAGCTATAGGAATCTTGAGATATAATATTCGTAGTAAACAAACACTGAAGTTATAACGGTATCAGAGTAAAATTGACTGCTGAGTTTTACTATCATTCACACATTACCTTTGCAGGGGCAGTAGTATAATGCAGTGAGTGCGAATACAGCAAAACACAAGCTGAAGTTATATACCAACATACATTCCTGTAAGAAAAACATAATAATGGATAATTTGGAGTATTACAACACTGATGCATCACCCTACTACTCCTCGCAAGCATACACAATGAGCATAAGCGTGAGCGCGCCTTGCTATACCTGATAGTCTCTTCAAGCTCCTTGCCCTCCGGCGCTTCCCGCTACCAATCATGCGCTTTTCTTAGTTTTTAGGAAACGAGAGCAGAGAAGACCACACGCGGGAGAGAGCGTCGGTTTATTTGATAATGCTAGGCCTATCTGTTAGTTGTGCTATTTTCGCTGGTGTGCTATAAATCACTCTCGCGGCGTATAATTTTCGTGGTCGTTGCCTTTGCGTGCGCATTGTGAAGCAGCATACAGTCCGCGAAACAAAAGTACGGACGCTTGTGTGGGTTGTACATGCGCATGCGTATTATCAAACTCGCATGTATACTTGGTAGCATAACAAAAGGCACGCAGGATGGTTTGTTTTTAGGATGTGTGAGTGACATCATCGTCAAACTCAGTCCCAATGTGGTGATACTCTTGACTTCAAACCAAATGACTTCCACTTCTGACTTCTTAGAGGACTCGCCGTACTTGAAGAGAAGCTCCACACTTCAAAACTGGAAACTTGTACCTGACTGTATCCCCCCACACTGCGATTACCCCCCATTGCTCCTGCAGTTGCGGCGAGTGACAGTGATATTCTGTATTGGTGCTCTACAACGAAGAAATCGTAGAGACGACTGGCTTGCTGAGTCGTGCTCACTTCTCGTCATACATGTTGCTGACGGCTTTACTAGGCTACCCATGTGAGGGTTTTCATCACATCTGAGATGTAGGCAAACACACTCAGAACCTCTGCAGGCGAGGCGGTGTGCATTTCTTGCAGTAGAATTCGGACTCTTTCTGTGTCGGCCATTTACTCCTGAGCCTGCAGTAGCGGTGCTTTACGCTCTCTCTCTTGAATGAAAGTACTTCTGCTTTGACGAGAGGATATAACATCTTTAACGGCCGATCTTTCAGCGTGGGGATGTGCGAGAGAGCTTCAGAAGCCACGTCGCTGCTTTCTTCTGCGACTATTGGTACCAGTAGTCCTTGTTTGAGTTGGTGGCGACTACGGTGTAACATTCTGCTATCCTGTGCCCTGCCCTTCCCGTTGCCTGAACGTGAGCATCTCGTTGGACACATTCTGTTTTGCTGGGAGCGATTGACAACGTGCCTCTGGAACGTCTATAGTCCTCCTCCAGAACTGATGGTAGAAGCAGAGATTGTAATGCGCATGGCGGACTCCTCTAGCACGCGCAGCTGCTCAGATTTTTCCATCATCCTCCTGCACGATGGAGCCAGTGATATGAGTAGATGGATAGTGGGGGAGTTGTATGAGCGGAGTAGCTGTTTTGATTAGTGCCAATTTGTGACGTAGCTCGTGTGTTTGTGTTGATTGAGTCGACACAGAAGATCCTTTGATGACACACCTGCACTGATCACAGAGAATGAGGTCATGTGCCTCCAGTAATGGGTTTGGGTCTTGGGTAATATCGAGGACAGTTGTTCCAGCAAGTCTGTGTGACGCCGAAGAGGAACGTTCACATACCGGTTTGTATGTCTCTGAATGTCCTCGACTTCTTCAAGCACTGACACTGCATCTCATGTCGAACAGCACTGTAGGTAAGTGAGGCATTGGAGTAGACACTCAGTCTATCGAGAACTGAATCCTTTTTCCCTTTCATCTCTCCCTGTTTCTCTGCTTCATTCTCGTTTTGTAGCCATGTGCCGTATCCTGAGTGAGCCCTGTGCAAGGCATGGAATGTTGCCTACGTAATCCGAGTGTTTCCATAGCGGAGTTAACATACAGAATGAACGGATCATTTGGACTTCGCTCATCGCCAACTTCAAGATATTTCCTTGGAGAATTTTGATTTTTTTCAAGCTCAGCAGCATTTCTTTGAACGGTAACAATACCAGATGTGGCATCCATGGTTGCACATAGGGAGAGTTGGTGTTCTATGACGGTGAAAATGTTAGATTTCCCTCTCCCTGCCCCAGGAGAAGCAGTCAAGCCTACAATTTGAGGAAGTGGGGTGTCACTAAACTGTGGGGGTAAGGTGGACACTGGCTTTGCAAGCTTTGACCTGATGTAAAATTCCATGATGTCACTGTAATCGGAGGGGCGACCAGCATGATGGCACTCGTCAGCTACAATGAGGGAAAAATCTGTAATTTCGATTGCTTTTGTTTTGAGCTCTCTCCGTAGCTTTCCAGCCGTGCACACAATCACATCAACTTCATCACTCTGAACAAGAGGAAGCATTTGTTGAACACTTGCCCCTGTAATTTCCACCACTCTCATGCCAGGGATGTATTCTTGAAGCTTTGTCTTCTGTTGGAATGTTAGTTGTCGCGTTGGAGTCAAAAATGCAATTTTTCGCCTTCTACCTTCTTTCAGCATCTTGTTGAGGTGGTGCATGATGATGTAGCCAGCAACTAGAGTCTTGCCTGTGCCAGTTGGTGCCACAAATATGTAATTTTCTCCCTGGAGACCTGGAGCAGCCAACTCCTCTTGGTATCCCTCAGTTTTATGTCTTTTCCTACACTTAGTTTAATGGCTGGCTGTGCTTGGGGTGTGACTGGGCTGGGCTGTGATGTATCCATTGGCACTGGGTTACGTTGGTAGACATGTGCTTCTTCATTTTCTGGCATGGAATGCTTGGTTTCATTTTGGACTATGAAATGAGAATTTTGTGACCAAGGGAGCATTTTTGGGATGGGAATGGTAGAAGGTTCTGCAATTGTTTGGCTCTTCACTGTGTCATCCACTTTGATTTTTTTATCCTGCAAGCTGAGATCATTGGGCACCTTTTGAGGTTTATCGGGAAAATCTGAGGTACCTCCTGCTTCTCTGTATGTGACTTTTTGAGATTTCATTGATGACCTGTTCATAGGCACCAGCAAATTAGCTTCAGTTTCAGTCGCAGTCAAGGATTTGGTTTCATTTCCTATTTGGATCGCCTCTCGTGAAGCTGTTTGGCTTGTAATGGAGCAATCCTTCACTGATACGCTTAACAGCGTTGCAGGGGGTACATTACACCGCGCTTCCCGTTGGGGGTCCGAGTCACGGTCAGAGTAGCGCGTGTCTGGGCATGGGTGGGAAGTGCAGGCTACTTTATTCCGTCTTATTTGTTCGGCGAGATGACTGAACGAGCCAACAAGACTTCGCATAAAGCGCCCCACGTACAATCCTTACCGATATGAAGCCATCTCAGAATCATGCTCTGAAATTTATCGTCGACGTTATCCCCGTTCTGGTCGATAACCCGTAAATGGGACGCTCTGATCTTGAGCCCCAGTCCAATGTTCCTCCACTTGGACCTTGCATCCCACAATTCTTCTTGAATCTCGAACAAATCATCTTCTTTCAGAGCCCCGTCGCGACCCGCCGCCATCCCAGCACGATCACTAACACTTCCGCTTAGTTTCCCAGGGATATACCCAGGGGAAGTCCAAATTATCACACGCATGCGCATGTACGCAGAGGAGGTGATTGGTGCAGGGGCCCGCCCTTCAACCAAAGTGACGCCAATAGCCCAGCTCATCCATTAGCGGTACGGTTTTCACTTTTTTTTTTACACATTTTGGTGGCAGAAGACTAAAGATATTACCGTGGCAACTCAAATTAATTCATGACTTTAGCCAGCCTGATCAGTTTTATTACAAAGGGCTTTCATGAAACTTTGAACTATGCGTGATTTGCAATCCTAAAAGTATAGGCTAATTTACGCAAAGAACATGTAATTTATGTCTGTTTGGTGCACATGCAATCTGGGATCACATTCATATGCTCCAGAGCCCTGTGTGCATAATGCATATGCACAGTTTAGCGGCAATCATGAAATATCAGAGAGTCACTGCTTGTGGTTGATGTGTAAAAAACAGACAGAGTGATGCCAGAGAGAGGGTGGAGAGAGCAGCAAAAACACAGCATAATAGAGCACAGTGCGCATGCACAGTTAGTGCCAATAGCGAACCAACAAGTGAGAGTCACTGGTGATGTGTGAGGAGAGATACAGGGTGATGTGTGAGGATAAGGAGGAGACGGCCAAAAGGTGGAGAGATGGATGGTGGGAGATGGAGGATATCACAGTGGACTGTGGTAGACTGAATGAGTGTTGAAGTTCACCTGCAAATGGTTTAGTATAAAAACATATATAGTCAGGTGGAAAGTAATATCAAATTTCAATGTTTAGCTTTGATGTATAGGAATGGAGTTACTCCCTCTTTATTAAAGCGAGAAGTATTACAGGCAGACTGGGAGGCCTGCACCACCGAGGCCAGCCGTCACAACAGTACAGCGATTGCATCAGGAATAGCTGCTGATACATCTTGGATGAAGCTGTGGGACATGGCACTTGATTACGGACCTCGTGGTACTGACTCTCTACAGGCCCTTTATCGCGAATTGACCAGGCCACAGTTTCAGCCAGGCATCTGCCATCTCTGTGGTGCCACAATGGATGTTTCTTACTTTCATCACTATACTCTCTCTCACACGCCTCTCTCAGACCCAGACCAGATTATCAACTCTCTTTCGTCCGCTACTTCTGATATTTTCATGTATGCTAGACATTACAAGTAACTTTATTTTTTTAAAACATGCCGTGCCTATTCTTGTTTGGCTTTGCAGTGCATTAAAACCTTTGAACCTTTGTACGGTAGTTGGTTTGTCTGTCTGTCTGTCTGTCTGTCTGTCTGTCTGTCTGTCTGTGTGTCGACGCTTATTCTGGCACTACAGGCTACGGGGTGGCGAATGGGCGATACCAACGGCTTCATAACTACCCGAACCTGAAAAATTATTAGGCGATTTCCCTGAAACGACTGCGTTCGAGAGATATGCCGTGAAAACAAGCGAAAAAGCCAAATTGCATATTAGCACTGGGCTTACCGCGACCTGATCCGCTCGCTCCTGTGTACCTTGGTGGCTCAGGAAGTCACAACGAATGGACTCCCGCATGCTATCTACTACTGTAGCTAGCCAGTGTCAAGACTCTCCGCGAGCTATTATACTAGCGGGAGACCACGGAGTAAACGCATGAATAGCCCAGCCCATCAATTAGCAGTATCACGCGCATGCGCAGTTCGCCGAGGGTTTGCACTTTACAATGAGCTCTTATGTACTGGTAGACCATGTGTTTGACGAAACGTCCAGTTTAAAAGACCTGTGCAGGGCATCAATGGTAAGACTTTCCGCCCAGTTTCCATGATGAAGTCATTGGATTCTAACTGTCCTTCCTCCCCCCTCAGGAACTGTGTTTGTGTACGGGCAGACTTCCAGTGGGAAGACACACACAATGACAGGGAGTGGACCTGAACCATCTTACTTCGAGATACGCATGGAACCATCTTACTTCGAGATACACACAGAGGTAATATACCTTTGTGGTGTCACCCAATCACATAACGTATTATTCTCACAGAGGATCTGTGACCTCCTGGGTCCTTCTGGAACATAATAAGAGTGTATTCTGAACAGATGTATAATTGTACATGCATAATGGTCATAACCTATTGTCAACATGTATGGCCTCATTTCAGTTTTCCAGCTGGCACAGTAAAACTGTTTATGCATGTGCATGAATGAATGTTTCTAACTTCAACACCACCACCCCAACAGGACGATGGAGGTGATCAGAGTCATCAGTGCCGGCAACAGTGAGTTAATGCTTTAAAACTCTGATCTCTCTCTCTATCGTTAATTCTCTCTCTCTTGCTCTTTCTTGTACGCCCCATCTATCGCTCCTTGGAGAAAAAAACCGATATCAATAAACGTAGTAGTCGGTCCACTGCGGTATTCAGTCTGAGTAGATGTGCAGGCTCAGCGAAGTCAAGCAAGCCCAGGTAACGTTTCTGCTCTTCTGCAGTCTCCATTCCAATCCCTCCCTGTCTGTCTCAGTCTTCACATCCCATACAGGGACTCCAAGGCAGTCCAAGCTCACGTACATCCTGAAGCAGTCCCTGGGTGGAAACGCCAGGACCACAATTATCTGCACAGTTAGCAGATAGCAGATATAAGCGAGACTGAGCTGACCCTCAAAGTATGTGGCCACTGTAGCTATACAGTGAAGCAACATCGAAAAAGTCGCTGCAAAGGCCTCTGCCTATAATTTTTTCAAATCTCTCTTAAATTATAATATGTAATAATGTATTCTTTCCCCATCCCCCCTCAGTTCGCTTCATCAGTAAAGAGAGTTATAAACAGGCCAGTAAAGTGAACAAACTAATTGAAAGTGAGGAAACACTGAGAAAAAAGTGAAACCAACTAAGTAACATAAGTAAGCATGAAACTAGAATTGTGTATGTAAATTTATTCCGAAAAGCATTAAGTGCAAACCGTCTGGCGAACTGCGCATCCGCTAATGACGGGCTGGGCTATTTTAAAGTGTCTAATGGTGTCAGGCAAGGTGGTGTCCTTTCTCCTGTCTTGTTTTCTGTGTATTTGGATGGTTTGCTTCAGAAATTGGCTGCTTCTGGTGTTGGTTGTCATTGGGGCAACTTGTTTGCTGGTTCTGTTTGTTATGCTGATGACATTGTGTTGCTTGCATCGGCACTTAGAACTCAGTGAGGTGCTGAATAACAGCAAAAACACTAGCTAAAGTTTTATTCCAAACATTCCTGCAAGAAAACATTGACGAGGAGAGGGAGCTATAAGGTAGTAGCTATGTCTGGCGGGAGAGCTGATGGATTCCCAGTGGAAGATTGACTGTGGTGCGCAGAGTGAGGATCGGTATTTGGGATGGCCACTGGACCGGTGGCATACGCAGGATGGGGCAACCTGCGTTGACAAGCTTCCCGGTTCCATGGTGGATGTTTCATTCCCACCAAAAGCGGAGAACCTGTTCTCTGGCTGGGACAGGTTTCCGTCCGTCGTAGAAGGCCAGAAGTTCCTGGAGGTACAACAGTCAGACTGGTGTTGATGGCTGGGTTCCCAAAGCCGTGGGTGAAGAGAGAGAAGTAGTAGGGTATGGGTCGTTTTGGTCATTAGCCTTGATGTTGCTGGGCCCTCCGACTGCACTGAGCATCGTTTAGATCACTAGTCTGCAGGAGAGAGTGAAGGTAAGAGAAGGGAAAGAAGAGAGCAGTGGTAGCTACAGGGAGGAGAAAGAGAGGTAAAAATAAAACACCATAGTTGACGAGACATAGAGACCTGGCAAGTATATTGAGCAGACCTTCTACTCAGTGACACAGTGGTTAGTATATAGGGAATTGTAATGAAATAGCACCACTAAGACTGGAAATACAGGTACAAGTATATATACTGTGGAGAGGTTTTCCACAAGAGAATTCAGTGGCCTTCCCTCCACCAGGAGGCAGGGAGAGACCAATGGGAATCCTTGTCACAGCACATTACAACTCAATGGATCTGAGGATAACAAACAGCCAGAAAGGTGCATGTACAACAGCTTATCAAACTATATAGCAAGAAGGTTCCCACAGCTGTGTCATTATAGCTTCAATAGCCAGAAATTTCCATGTATCACAACTTAACTGCTTGCATTATAAATGAAGCATGTAAACCGTGTATCATTGAGTTTTAGTTACTGTAAAGTATGGTGCAATATATACCACCCCCCATCGTCATGTCAGACAGCCACAAACAATCCTAAACCAACCCCTCCCCAGCTCTTAATTACCATTAGCTACCGAATTCCAATTCCTGTCGAGTGGTTGTATATAGCATTTTCGTTTTGTGGTGCATTACTTTTAGCTTCAGACATGCATGAAATAGCAAGAAAACAGTGCCACAAAGTGTAATGGTGGACAGGCATAAAACATACATCAGATGATAGTGTACAAGGGAGAGTATGAGAAGAGACATGGGTACTGGCAGGTGAGTATGTAAGGGTACAAAGGTGAAGCAACATTTGGCTGCAGTATATATGCTACAGCACATTGCTCTTTTCGTTGATGTCGTCTTCAAAATCGGCCCAATCTTTGATATCCTGAATTTCAAACCAAATATCCTTCCATTTCTTAAATAGTTGCGGTTCTTGTCCATACTTAAAGAGAAACCTTTTGCATTTTAAGACCGGAAACGTGAACCCGGTATCCCCCCATGAACCAATTACCCCCCATTGGCTCCAGCAGTTTTGAGAGCGGCAATATATTTTGTACGGCTTAGCAAAATCATCAGAAACTGTGGGTTTGTCGTGTTCTTTCTTGTCATACTTACTTCTAAAAGATTTGTCTGGAACAACATATTGAAGGTCTGCACAACTTAGAGCGTATGTAAAGATATCAGAGCCTTTGCAGGCAAAGACTTTGCACTTCTTGCATAGAACTTCGACATTTTTTGGGTCTGGCCATTGACTTCGAAGGCTTTTAATAAGTCTTGCTTTACGATCTCTTTCTTCAATAAATGACTTCTGCTTTGGAGAAATAAGCGTGTTTATTTGTTTGTCCTGTAATGCAGTTATAGAATCTTCAACCAGATGCTGCTTTTCTTCTGCGACTAGGTACCAGTAGTACCTATTAGGGTTAGTTGAGACTACGGTGTACATTCTGCTATCCTGTGCCCTTGCCCTTCCCTTTGCCTGAACCTGAGCAATCTCATTGGACACATTCTGGTAGCGGATGACAAAGTTGCACTCTGGAACGTCTAGTCCTTCCTCCAGAACTGAGGTAGAAGCCAGGAGATTGTATTTGCCTTGGCGGAACCCCTCTAGAACTCGAAGCTGCTCAGATATTTGCATTCCTCCACGACTGTAGCCAGTGATAGGGGCGACTCGGATGATATGGGAGAGAGTGGAAGAATTATTGATCCAATTTGTGACATACCTGGTGTGTTTGATAGCGCGAACAAAAAAGATCCCTTTCGACTGGGGAAGCCTGGTAAATTGGTCTCGGAGGACTGATTCCATGTGCTCCAGTAATGGGTTTGGGGTCTTGGGTAAACGAGACAGTTTTTTCCATCAAATCTGTGTGAATGCCGAAGAGGAAATGTTCAAAATCTGTTTGATCTCTGAATTCCTCGACTTCTTCAAGCACTGACACTGCATCTTCATGTCGGAAATCACTGTAGGTCATGAGGCATTGGGAGTAGACACTCAGTCTATCGAGAACTGAAATCCTTTCTCGCTCGTCTTCTACTCTGTTTTCTGCTGCTTCTTTCTCGTTTTGTAGCCACGAATTGTATTTTGATGAGCCCCTTGCCAGGGAGGAACCAAGGGAACTGTATTGCTCAAGTGTCTCCATGGCAGGGCAAATGTGTAAAATGAAGGGATCGTTGGAGTCACGTTCTTCTTTGACCTCAATGTAGGATTTTGGAGTATTGCGAACACTTTCGAGTTCAGCAACATTCTTTCCAACAGCCATGATGCCAGATGTGGCATCCATGGTTGCACAAAGGGAGAGTTGGTGCTCCATGACTGTGCTGATGTTAGATTTTCCTTTCCCTGCCCCAGGAGAAGCTGTCATGCCTACAACTTGGGGGAGCAACCTTGATGTCTCTGTTAACTTTAACCTGATGTAGAACTCCATGATATCACTGTAATTAGAGGAACGGCCAGCATGATGGCATTCGTCTGCAACAATAAGAGATAAATCTGTAATTTTAACACCATTTGTTTTGAGTTCTCCTCGTAGTTTGCCTGCTGTGCAAACAATAACATCAATACTTTCGCTCCAAACAAGGGGCTGCATTGGTTTACCACTAGCACCTGTGATATCCATTGCCCTTAGTCCAGGGACGTAATACTCAAGCACCGTCTTTTGTTGGAGAGTTAGCTGTCTTGTTGGGGTAACAAATGCAACTTTTCCTCTTTTTCCTTCTTTCAGCATCTGGTTGAGGTGGTGCATGATGATGTAGCCAGCAACTAGAGTCTTCCCTGAGCCGGTTGGTGCAACAAGAATGTAATTCTTTCCCTGGAGACCTGGGTCAGCTAATTCATCTTGGTAGTGCCTCAATTCTATGTCTTCTTTCAAACTTAGTTCTTTTGTTGCTTCTTTTGTCTCTTCTGGGACAGTAAATACAGCCTGGCACGAGGCTTTAGGTGCATTTGAATCCACGTGTGTTGCGACAACTGCACAGGCAGGCTCATCTTTGGTTGAAAAGCTTGTTGTTTCACTTTGCACCGTTATTTGGGATGGGAGCTGGGTTTGTGCCAAGTCAGACCTCAAGATAATAGTGGGAGTGGGACTACAGTCTATTCCCTGGGGACCTGGATCATCTAGCCTTTTCATGTCGTTAGCTAATTCCAAACTGAGCTCTTTCTGTGGCATATGTGGGATACTACTCTTTTCTGGACCACTTACCGCTGCCATGCAAGTATTACTTGGTTTTATTATGGTAGGTCCCAGCATTTTCACGGGGGAAGGTTGCTCTTGGGAAAGTGTGGCGCAGGTTTTAGCGTCACTAGTGCCTGTTAGAGGCTGGGATTCTCGGTCAGCAGGCTCAAGACAAGCCGCTTGACTTTGTAAAGTTTCAGTGGTTGCGCCATTCGAGGCATTTTGAACTTGCAGGAGGGCTTCGCCGCCGTCGGCGCATTTTTGCCGCCTCTGTCTCACTTTGTCGGCAAGTGTCTTACATCCGACGTGACGGGCCGACAACACCTCGAATATGGCGTCCCAGGTACAATTTTTGCCATTTTTTAGCCACTGTTCAAACATACTGCGAAACTTAGCGTCGGTATCATGGTTGTCCCTATCAATAACGTTCAAATCGGCCTGCGAAATCTTGAGTCCCAGTCCAATGAGTCGCCATTTGGGCCGAGCATCCCAGAGCAGACCAAGAACACTGAACAAATCATCTTCGCTTATTAGTTCCATGGCCCGCCCGACTCCTAGCTACATCTCGACTGACTGCATGCCCCGCCCTAGCCTCTGTAAAATTCCGCCCACGATGTGTGCAGAGGGCTAAATTTAGTGTTACTTAAATAGAACATAGGGCCCAGCCACAATTAATAGCCCTCAGCGCACATGCGCAGCGAGGAGGGCTTCAGAGCTAGCTACGCGCAACCCGAAAAAAGTATTGCTTCAACAAATGTTAAATAAACAGCACACAAAAGGTTTTATGGATTCTGAGTGACATCATCTTCAAACTCAGCCCAATCCTGGATACTCTGGACTCCAAACCAAATGTCCTTCCACTTCTTGAACCTCTTAGTGAACTCGCCATACTTGAAGAGAAAGCTCTCGCACTTCAAAACTGGAAACTTGTATCCTGTATTTCCCCACAGTGCGATTACCCCCCATTGGCTCCTGCAGTTGGGCGAGCGACAGTATATCCTGTAGGGCTTAACGAAATTGTATGAGGCGTCTGGCTTGTCGTGCTCCTTCTTGTCATACATGTTGCTGAAGGCTTTACTAGGCACCACATGGTGAGGGTTTTCATCTCCACTGAGAGTGTAGGCAAACACATCGGAACCTCTGCAGGCGAGGATGTTGCATTTCTTGCAGAGAACTTCTACTTTTTCTGTGTCTGGCCACTTGCTCCTGAGGGAATGCAGTAGGTGTGCTTTACGATCTCTCTCTTGAATGAAAGACTTCTGCTTTGAAGGAATAACATCTTTTAAAGACTTATCTTTTAGTGTGGCAAGAGCAGCTTCAACCAGACGCTGCTTTTCTTCCGCGACCAGGTACCAGTAGTCCTTGTTTGAGTTGGTGGAGACTACGGTGTACATTCTGCTATCCTGTGCTCTTGCCCTTCCCTTTGCCTGAACCTGAGCAATCTCGTTGGACACATTCTGATAGCGGATGACAAAGTTGCACTCTGGAACGTCTAGTCCTTCCTCCAGAACTGAGGTAGAAGCCAGGAGATTGTATTTGCCTTGGCGGAACCCCTCTAGAACTCGAAGCTGCTCCGATTTTTCCATTCCTCCTTCACGGTTGTAGCCAGTGATGTGAGTAGCTTGGATAGTGGGGGAGAGAGTGGGAGAGCTTTTGATCCAATTTGTGACGTATCTCGTGTGTTTGATTGATGGAACAAAGAAGATTCCTTTTGATTTAGGACACCTGGCAAACTGATCACGGAGAATGGTTTCCATGTGCTCCAGTAATGGGTTTGGAGTCTTGGGTAAACGAGACAGTTTTTCCATCAAGTCTGTGTGAACGCCGAAGAGGAAATGTTCAAAATCTGTTTGATCTCTGAATTCCTCGACTTCTTCAAGCACTGACACTGCATCTTCATGTCGGAAATCACTGTAGGTAATGAGGCATTGGGAGTAGACACTCAGTCTATCGAGAACTGAAATCCTTTTCCTTTCATCTTCCTCCCTGTTTTCTGCTGCTTCTTTCTCGTTTTGTAGCCATTTGTATCCTGATGAGCCCCGTGCAAGGCATGGAATGTTGCCTATGTAATGCTCGAGTGTTTCCATAGCCGAACAGACATGCAGAATGAACGGATCATTTGGGCTTCGCTCATCGCCGACTTCAAGATATTTCCTTGGAGAATTTCGATGTTCTTCAAGCTCAGCAGCATTTCTTTGAACGGTAACAATACCAGATGTGGCATCATATTTGCACATATGGAGAGTTTGGTGGTTCTATGACGTGACAATATTAGGTTTCCCTCTCCCTGCCAGGAGAGCAGTCAAGCCTACAATTTGAGAAGCGCAGTTATGTCACCAAACTGTGGGGGTAAGGTGGCGCTGGCTTTGCAAGCTTTGACTGATGTAAAATTCCATGATGTCGCTGTAATTGGAAGGGCGGCAGCATGATGTCCCTCGTCAGCACACATGAGGGAAAATCGGTAATTCGATGGCTTTTGTTTTTAGCTCTCTCCGTAGCTTTCCAGCCGTGCACACTATCACATCAACTTCATCACTCTGAAACAAGTGGATGCATTGGTCGACAACTTGCCCCTGTAATTTCAACCACTCTCATGCCAGGATGTACTCTTGAAGCTTTGTCTTCTGTTTGGAATGTTAGTTTGTCGCGTTGGAGTCAAAATGCATTTTTCGCCTTCTACCTTCTTCGCATCTTGTTTCAGGTGGTGCATGAGCGGAGGAGAAAGAGCGACGGGCCATAACTGGGAAACAAAGGAAAAACAAAGAGGGACCACCCCAGAACTCACCCAAACAAACAAAAAAAACAAAAACCACCCCAAACCAAAAACACACAACCCACACACCACACCACCAAAAAAAAAACAAACAACACACCAACCACCCAAAAACAAAACAAACCCAACAACCAACACCCCACCAACCAAAAAAACCACCACCCCAAACCCCACAACCCCCCAACCAAACACCACCCACCCCCCCACCCCCCCAAACCCCCCACCAACACACCAACCAAACCCCACACACAAACACAACCAAAAAACAACAACAAAAAAAAACAAAACACAAAACCCCACACCCCAACACAAACAAACAACCACCAACACCCACCCCCACACAAACACAAACAAAAACACACCACCACAAACACCAACCCCACAACAAACAACCACACCAAACACAAACAAACACCCAACCCACAAAACCCCAAACACACCCCAACACAACACAACAAAACAACAACAACCCCAACCCCCCACAACCCCCCAACCCCAAAACAACCCACAAACCCCAAACAAAAAACACCCCCCAACACAAAAACAAAAAACACACACCCAAACAACAAAAACCCAAAAAAACCAACACCAACAACCCAACCCACAAACACCACAAACAACACACACACCCCACAAAAAACAACCACACACCACAACAACCAAACAACACACAACACACAACAACAAAACACACACACAAAAAAACCAAAAACAACCAAAACCAAAACCCACCCACCCCCACCCAACCAACAAAAAAACCACCAACAAAAAAACCCCCAAAAACAAAAAAACCACCCAAACACAACCCACAAACACAAAAAACCAACACCACAACCACAACAACACACACCAACACACCACCAACAAAAAACCAAACAAACCCCACCCCCACACAACACCCACCAAAACCCACAACCCCCCCCACCACACCCAAACCAACAAAAAACAACCCCAAACACCACCCACAACAAACAAACCCACAAAAACCCCCCCCAAACACAATTGTACCTGCAACTAGAGTTTTCCCTGTGCCGGTTGGAGCTACAAATATGTAATTCTCTCCCTGGAGACCTGGACCAGCCAGTTCCTCCTGGTACCCTCTCAACCTGATACCATTTTGTAAACTAAGCTCTGTGGAGAATGCTGCTTTGGATTCTTCGGGATTGCTCAATGGTTCGTGTCGTAATGTTGCTGGTGATGTCATAGGCATGGGGGTGTTCGTTTCACTTACAAATTCACTTGGGGGTATGAATTCTGTTTGTGCAACTGTGGAATTTTGCACTGCTAGCAGGGGCATTGTTTGCGTTGGACTAGCACAAGCTGCTTGGGTCTCATGACCCTTCCTGTTTCCCTGGAAACCAGGATCAGCCAATCTATCTTGGCTCTCAATCTCATTTTCTCTAAAACTAGAGGGTGTTTCATGGATTTCTGGTGCACACAATGCTGCTTTGGGGACAACTGCAGTTTTCTGTTTGCTGATTGCAATAGTGTTATTGGTGGCCACGAAAGTTTTGGTTTCATCCCCTCCCTGATGGTCATGAGATGGGTTATCAAGTGGGCCTGAGGGTGTTGTGGGACAAGCCGCTTCACTATGGAGAGTTGTAGGAAAACTCTGATTACCCGCATCGTTACGTAGAGCTTGCGGTGGCACATTCCGGTGCGAGGGGACCGCTTGGGTCAACGCACTTCTCCTGTTTTATTATTGAGGCCAGGTTAGCATGTCCGATAGACCGAGCCGATAAGGCTTTGCACAACGCGGCCCACGTACAGTTCTTGCCATTTGTAAGCCATTTGAGAATCATACTGTGAAATTTATCGTCAATATTACCGTTGTTTTCGTCGATAACTTCAATATCAGGCTGCCTAATCAGGAGTCCCAAGCCAATGTTCTTCCACTTGGGTCTGGCATCCCAGATCGCTTCTTGAATCTCGTACAAATCATCCACTCTCAAATCGTCTTTGCTCGAAGCCATCATCGAACGTCCTGTGATTATTGGCTCTAACGTAAGCGCGTGTGCGCGCAACGGTGACCACATTAGGGTGGAGAGCTAGAGGGGGCGGTAAAAACAGAGCATAATGCGCATGCGCAGTTAGTGCCCAATAGCGAACCAACAAGTGAGAGTCACTGGCATACCTACCCCAGCTTTTTGCTTGATAATCAAGCGCCTATCCCACCAGAAAATCGCCTATCCCTCTTTTTTTGGTGCTAACCTGTGATGCATTATGCCCATACATTGTGAATGGACACGCAGCATTTTCAAGCAAAAATACTCCAGCAAATCTGAGCACATGATGTTGAGGGGGTACAGGTGATTATGCTCAGGGAGACAGCCAAAAGGTGAAGGGAAGGATGGTGGGAGACGGAGGATATCACAGTGGACTGTGGTAGACTGAACGAGTGCTGACGTTCACCTGCAAAATCAGACCAGATTATGAGGTAATAGTCAACATGGCCAAGAAATCAAAACATCATGTAAACCAACAGCTCAAGCTTTTGCATGTAGGAAATGCTGAATCTCCAGCCATACCATAATTGCCACCTACATTGTCCAGTCACACCTTCACCACTCCTCCTTCCCACCCCCACCAACTACCATCATCCCACATGGTGTCACCAGACTGCTCCCCCGATGGCCAGGAGAGTGCAGCACACCATAGCTGCAACATTCACGGTCCCTGCATCACATTCCAATGAACATTCATATGACAAACTGTGTTGTACCTAATAATTATTGGTGAGCGAAGTGAGGCTGCCCAGTCATCTGAATACGGGATTCTTAAAATAATGTAACATCACAACTGGTACTGCACATAGCGTAATGTTATGTGTGATTCTAAATAATTTATGTGTGAATTAAACACACACAAAAAATCGAACTGCTCGCTTCGCTCGCCAAAAATGTGTTTCATTCGTTCTAGTATTCACTAAGTGTATAGCTGTACTGTTTGGTACATTATAGTATGGACACTATGCTTCTTAAATGTACAAATGCACAAATGAGTATTGCTTCAACAATTCACACCGAAATGTAAACAGCACAAAAAGGTTTTAGGGATTCTGAGTGACATCATCTTCAAACTCAGCCCAATCCTGGATACTCTGGACTCCAAACCAAATGTCCTTCCACTTCTTGAACCTCTTAGTGAACTCGCCGTACTTGAAGAGAAAGCTCTCACACTTCAAAACTGGAAACTTGTACCCTGTATCCCCCCACACTGCGATTACCCCCCATTGGCTCCTGCAGTTGGGCAAGCGACAGTATATCCTGTAGGGTTTAACGAAATTGTACGAGACGTCTGGCTTGTCATGGTCCTTCTTGTCATACATGCTGCTGAAGGCTTTACTAGGCACCACATGGTGAGGGTTTTCATCACCACTGAGAGTGTAGGCAAACACATCGGAACCTCTGCAGGCGAGGACATTGCATTTCTTGCAGCGAACTTCTACTTTTTCTGAGTCTGGCCACTTGCTCCTGAGGGACTGCAGTAGGTGCGCTTTACGATCTCTCTCTTGAATGAAAGACTTCTGTTTTGGAGGAATAACATCTTTTAACGGCTGATCTTTCAGCGTGGCGAGAGAAGCTTCAACCAGACGCTGCTTTTCTTCCGCGACCAGGTACTGGTAGTCCTTGTTTGAGTTGGTGGAGACTACGGTGTACATTCTGCTATCCTGTGCCCTTGCCCTTCCCTTTGCCTGAACCTGAGCAATCTCGTTGGACACATTATTATAGCGGACGACAAAGTTGCACTCTGGAACGTCTAGTCCTTCCTCCAGAACTGAGGTAGAAGCCAGGAGATTGCATTTGCCTCGGCGGAACCCCTCTAGAACTCGAAGCTGCTCAGATTTTTCCATTCCTCCTTCACGATGGTAGCCAGTGACACGAGTAGCTTGGATAGTGGGGGAGAGAGTGGGAGAGCTCTTGATCCAATTTGTGACGTATCTCGTGTGTTTGATTGATTGAACAAAGAAGATTCCTTTTGATTGGGGACACCTAGCAAACTGATCACGGAGAATGGTTTCCATGTGCTCCAGTAATGGGTTTGGGGTCTTGGGTAAACGAGACAGTTTTTCCATCAAGTCCGTGTGAACGCCGAAGAGGAAACGTTCAAAATCGGTTTGATCTCTGAATTCCTCGACTTCTTCAAGCACTGACACTGCATCTTCATGTCGGAAATCACTGTAGGTCATGAGGCATTGGGAGTAGACACTCAGTCTATCGAGAACTGAAATCCTTTTCCTTTCATCTTCCTCCCTGTTTTCTGCTGCTTCTTTCTCGTTTTGTAGCCATTTGTATCCTGATGAGCCCCGTGCAAGGCATGGAATGTTGCCTATGTAATGCTCGAGTGTTTCCATAGCCGAGCAGACATGCAGAATGAACGGATCATTTGGACTTCGCTCATCGCCGACTTTAAAATATTTCCTTGGAGAATTTCGATGTTCTTCAAGCTCAGCAGCATTTCTTTGAACGGTAACAATACCAGATGTGGCATCCATATTTGCACATAGGGAAAGTTGGTGTTCTATGACGGTGACAATGTTAGGGTTCCCTCTCCCTGCCCCAGGAGAAGCAGTCAAGCCTACAATTTGAGGAAGTGGTGTGTCACCAAACTGTGGGGGTAAGGTGGATGCTGGCTTTGCAAGCTTTGACCTGATGTAAAATTCCATGATGTCGCTGTAATTGGAAGGGCGGCCAGCATGATGGCACTCGTCAGCAACAATGAGGGAAAAATCGGTAATTTCGATGGCTTTTGTTTTTAGCTCTCTCCGTAGCTTTCCAGCCGTGCACACTATCACATCAACTTCATCACTCTGAACAAGAGGAAGCATTGGTTGAACATTTACCCCTGTAATTTCAACCACTCTCATGTCAGGGATGTATTCTTGAAGCTTTGTCTTTTGTTGGAATGTTAGCTGTCGTGTTGGAGTCAAAAATGCAACTTTTCGCCTTCTACCTTCTTTCAGCATCTTGTTCAGGTGGTGCATGATGATGTAGCCTGCAACTAGAGTTTTCCCTGTGCCAGTTGGTGCCACAAATATGTAATTTTCTCCCTGGAGACCTGGAGCAGCTAACTCCTCTTGGTATCCCCTCAGTTTTATGTCTTTTCCTACACTTAGTTTCATGGCTGGCTGTGTTTGGGGTGTGACTGGGCTGGGCTGTGATGCATCCATTGGCACTGGGTTACGTTGGTAGACATGTGTTTCTTCATTTTCTGGCATGGAATGCTTGGTTTCATTTTGGACTATGAAATGTGACCAAGGGAGCATTTTGGGGGTGGGAATGGTAGAAGGTTCTTCGATTGTTTGGCATTTCACTGTGTTCCCCTGGGGACCTGAGTCATCCAATTTGATTTTTTTAGCCTGCAAGCTGAGATCATTGGGCACCTTTTGACCTCCTGCTTCTCTGTATGTGACTTTGTGAGTTTTCATTGATGACCTGCCCATAGGTACCAATGAATTAGCTTCAGTTTCAGCTGCAGTCAAGGATTTGGTTTCATTTCCTATTTGGATCGCCTGTCGTGAAGCCGTTTGGCTTGTAATGGAGCAATCATTCACTGATACGCTGAACGGCGCTGGCGGGGGTAGCGCGTCCCGGTGGGGGTCCGAGTCACAGTCAGAGTAGCGCGTGTCTGGGCATGGGTGGGGAGTGCAGGCTACTTTATTCCGTCTTATTTGTTCGGCGAGATGACTGTGTCCGACTGAACGAGCCAACAAGACCTCGCATAAAGCGCCCCACGTACAATCCTTACCAATATCAAGCCATTTCAGAATCATGCTATGAAATTTATCGTCGACGTCACCCTCGTTCTTGTCGATAACCTGTAAATCGGACGCTTTGACCTTGAGCCCCAGTCCAATGTTCCTCCACTTGGACCTTGCATCCCACAATTCTTCTTGAATCTTGAACAAATCATCTTTTTTCAAAACTCCGTCTCGACCCGCCGCCATCCCTATGATCACTAACGCTCCCGCTATAGTTTCCCTGGGATTTACCCAGGGAAAGTCCGTGGTATGGAAAATTACTATCACACGCATGCGCATGTACGCAGAAGAGGTGATTGGTGCAGGGCCCTTCAACCAAAGTAGCTTTCTTCGTAGTCAGTTGTGTATCCTGGCTCTTCCCTTTACTTGCTGATTTGAGTAATTCCATTGGTACACATTCTGGTGGCGGAAGACTAACGGTATTTATGTCTGTGTGGTGCACATGCAATCTGGGGATCACAGAGTTCATATGCTCCGGAGCCCTGTGTGCATAATGCATATGCAAAATCTAGCGGCAATTGTGAAATATCAGAGAGTCACTGCTGGTTTGATGTGTAAAAAAAACAGACAGAGTGATGCCAGACAGAAACACAGCATAATAGAGCATAGTGCGCATGCGCAGTAAGTTTGTGCCAATAGCAAACCAACAAGTGAGAGAGTCACTGGTGATGTGTGAGGAGAGATACAGGGTGATGGTATGATAAGGAGGAGACGGCCAAAAGGTGGAGGGAAGGATGGTGGGAGATGGAGGATATCACAGTGGACTGTGGTAGACTGAATGAGTGTTGATGTTCACCTGCAAAATTAGACCAGATTATGAGGTAATAATAAACATGGCCAAGATCATGTAAACCAACAGCTCAAGCTTTTGCATGTAGGAATTGCACGAATGTATACATTTTCTGAAGTCAATGCACATTCCCCTACAAATAACGTGAACCACCTACCATTGTCACAAGTCCACACCTTCACCACTCCTCCTTCGCCACCCCCACCAACTACCATCATCCCACATGTTGTCACCAGACTGCTCCCCCGATGGTCAGGAGAGTGCAGCACACCATAGCTGCAACATTCACGGTCCCTGCATCACATTCCAATGAACATTCATATGACACACTGTAGTGCATTCTGTTCTGTCGCAATGTATAATTATTGGCGAGTGAAGTGAGCCTGCCTAGTCGTCTGAATGCAGGATTCTTCACATACAGCCCATTGACTGGCACTGCACATACGGTAATGTTGTACGTGATTCTAAATCTGCGTGAAACATGCACATGAAAAATCGAACTGCTTGCTTCGCTCGCCAAAAAATGTATTCATTAAGTGTATAGCTGTACTATTTTTCAGGTACATTACAGTATGCACACTTCTTCTAAAAATATTTTATTCTTCACTACTGGTGGATGATGGGGCTGCCTGTTGGGTGACAAAGATAGATACGTGACAGTTATTGAACACGAGTTGTGGAAGACCACTGATTGAGGGCAACATCAGTTGCTGGGACTCCTTCTTGAATGCCTGAGACGGAGTCAGTGTAACTGTGAAAATACTGTTAGCATACCTTATTGTTACGAAGGAACCGATGGGTTATATAGATGCATGTGTAAACTACAACTACTCCCAGGACAGGACAGCTCTTTTTTTTCAGAGAAAAAAGAACATTCGAACCCACGACACTCTGCCTTCTAGGATCAGCGCTCTACCAACTGAGCTACCAGGGCAACTCAGCTGTTAGGGGTTGTATAACTGTGATGAAATCTCTAGACAAAATACAATGTAGCTATATATACAAGTACATGGTATGAGGGTGTGTGAGAAAGGCCCAAGTCTAGCACTGGTCCTCCCAACCAGCCTCACACAGTATGCAGTCCTGGATCTAGACCAGTCAATTCATACTCTCCTTCACTATCCACAGACAGGGTCTCAGTGTAGGTGGAGTCATTAGCTGGGCACTGCTGGTGGGCAGACATCATCACACTGCCATACCCAATCTCATAGTCCACCAGCCACCCTCTCAGGTCCTCCGACCTTATCCCATCCCACTCTACACTGGCATTGGTGGGTGACTTCCTAGTGCTAGTAACATTTGGAGGGGGGCTCTGTGGAGCTATGTGAAAGAGAGACTGACCCATAAATAGAACTGAGAGAGTGGAGTAACTTACTTCCTTCCTGTGAATACAGTCTTACTTGAACTGGGTCTCCAAACCCCACAGCAGTGGAGGCCTTCACCAAAACCATGTATCTTTCGTAAGGGTCTATTATTACAATCACATTTGGAGGTGGGTAGAGTGTCTGATAGTAAATCCGATGTGTATGTATAGTTAAGACAGCAATTGAGTTAAAGTCATGTGCAATAGGACCCCTTGCATTGTGGCGTATATAGGAAAGGCGCTATGTAAAGGACCTCCGCCTAGTGTGTACTAATGTTGCTCTACACAAACCTTCAATTATTAATCCGATTAAAAGATGGCTCCTGAAAGCTCAACATTAAGAATTTTGATATTACTTGCCACTTGACTATTGTTTGGATGCCCTGTAACTTTTAAAATCCTTTGGACGCTATGGCCCTTAAATAAGCAGAAATTGATGTATAACATATTAACGTTGTGTGAATTGAATGAATGTTGTGCCAGTGAAGACTGACGGAACCACTCTTTTGTGAATTTCCACTTTAACAGATTATAAGACAGTCTTCAGCCTGAGAGACTGGTTGTTTGGGACCCGGATTATTATATTAACGCCTAGTATAATAGCCATATATAAATTCTTATGGACTTATGGAAGCTTTGGGCATATATACATGCCTGTGGCTTGCTAAGGGTTAAGCATCAACAACAGAACATAGGGATGAGAGTGGAGTGGAACTTACTAATCCCTCTATCCTGAACTGTCCGCGAAATACGGCGCTTGTCGTAAGCACAATTAATAGTGCCTGACAAACATTTTCTCTTGTATACTTGGTACATAATGTTGAATGAAATGCACACAAAAGGGATGTATGGCACACAGATGTGTTTTTTAGGGATCCTGAGTGACATCATCTTCAAACTCAGCCCAATCCTGGATACTCTGGACTTCAAACCAAATGTCCTTCCACTTCTTGAACCTCTTAGTGGACTCGCCGTACTTGAAGAGAAAGCTCTCGCACTTCAAAACTGGAAACTTGTACCCTGTATCCCCCCATACTGCGATTACCCCCCATTGGCTCCTGCAGTTGGGCGAGCGACAGTATATTCTGTAGGGTTTAACGAAATCGTATGAGACGTCTGGCTTGTCGTGCTCCTTCTTGTCATACATGTTGCTGAAGGCTTTACTAGGCACCACATGGTGAGGGGTTTCATCACCACTGAGAGTGTAGGCAAACACATCGGAACCTCTGCAGGCGAGGACGTTGCATTTCTTGCAGAGAACTTCGACTTTTTCTCTATCTGGCCACTTGCTTCTGCGGGACTGCAGCTGCAGTGCTTTACGATCTCTCTCTTGAATGAAAGACTTCTGTTTTGAAGGAATAACATCTTCTAACGGCAGATATTTCAGCGTGGTGAGAGAAGCTTCAACCAGACGCTGCTTTTCTTCCGCGACCAGGTACCAGTAGTCCTTGTTTGAGTTGGTGGAGACTACGGTGTACATTCTGCTATCCCGTGCTCTTGCCCTTCCCTTAGCCTGAACCTGAGCAATCTCGTTGGACACATTCTGGTAGCGGACGACAAAGTTGCACTCTGGAACGTCTAGTCCTTCCTCCAGAACTGAGGTAGAAGCCAGGAGATTGTATTTGCCTCGGCGGAACCCCTCTAGAACTCGAAGCTGCTCAGATTTTTCCATTCCTCCTGCACGGCTGTAGCCAGTGATATGAGTAGCTTGGATAGTGGGGGAGAGAGTGGGAGAGCTTTTGATCCAATTTGTGACGTATCTCGTGTGTTTGATTGATCAAACAAAGAAGATTCCTTTTGATTGGGGACACCTAGCAAACTGATCACGGAGAATGGTTTCCATGTGCTCCAGTAATGGGTTTGGGGTCTTGGGTAAACGAGACAGTTTTTCCATCAAGTCCGTGTGAACGCCGAAGAGGAAATGTTCAAAATCAGTTTGATCTCTGAATTCCTCGACTTCTTCAAGCACTGACACTGCATCTTCATGTCGGAAATCACTGTAGGTCATGAGGCATTGGGAGTAGACACTCAGTCTATCGAGAACTGAAATCCTTTTCCTTTCATCTTCCTCCCTGTTCTCTGCTGCTTCTTTCTCCTTTTGTAGCCATGTGCCGTATCCTGATGAGCCCCGTGCAAGGCAAGGATTGTTGCCCATGTAATGCTCGAGTGTTTCCATAGCGGAGTTAACATGCAGAATGAACCGATCATTTGGACTTCGCTCATCGCCAACTTCAAGATATTTCCTTGGAGAATTTCGATGTTCTTCAAGCTCAGCAGCATTTCTTTGAACGGTAACAATACCAGATGTGGCATCCATATTTGCACATAGGGAGAGTTGGTGTTCTATGACGGTGACAATGTTAGATTTCCCTCTCCCTGCCCCAGGAGAAGCAGTCAAGCCTACAATTTGAGGAAGTGGCCTGCCACCAAAGAGTGGTGGTAAGGTGGATGCTGGCATTGCAAGCTTTGACCTAATGTAAAATTCCATGATGTCACAGTAATTGGAGGGGCGGCCAGCGTGATGGCATTCGTCAGCAACAATGAGGGAAAAGTCGGTAATTTCGATGGCTTTTGTTTTGAGCTCTCTCCGTAGCTTTCCAGCTGTGCACACAATAACATCAACTTCATCACCCTGAACTAGCGGATGCATTGGTTGACAACTTGCCCCTGTAATTACAAGTACTCTCGTCATGCCCGGGATGTATTCTCGAAGCATTTTCTTCTGTTGGAATGTTAGTTGTCGCGTTGGAGTCACAAATGCAACTTTTCTCCTTCTACCTTCTTTCAGCATCTTGTTCAGGTGGTGCATGATGACGTAGCCAGCAACTAGAGTTTTCCCTGTCCCGGTTGGAGCTACAAATATGTAATTCTCTCCCTGGAGACCTGGACCAGCCAGTTCCTCCTGGTACCCTCTTAACCTGATACCATTTTGTAAACTAAGCTCTGTGGAGAATGCTGCTTTGGATTCTTCGGGATTGCTCAATGGTTTCTGTTGTAATGTTGCTGGTGATGTCATAGGCATGGGGGTGTTTGTTTCACTTACAAATTCTCTTGGGGGTATGCATTGTGTTTGTGCAACTATGGAATTTTGCACTGCTAGCAGGGGCATTGTACTAGCACAAGCTGCTTGGGTCTCATGACCCTTCCTGTTTCCCTGGAAACCTGGATCAGCCAATCTATCATGGCTCTCAGACTCATATTCTCTAAAACTAGAGGGCGTTGCATGGATTTCTGGTCCACGCAATGCTGCTTTTGGGGCTACTGCAAATTTCTGTTGGCTGTTTACAATAGTGTGATCGGTGCCCACTAAAGTTTTGGTTTCGTCCCCTCCCTGATGGTCATGAGATGGGTTATCAAGTGGGCCTGAGGGTGTTGTGGGACAAGCTGCTTCACTATGGAGAGTTGTAGGCAAACTCTGATTCCCCGCATCGGCTTGCGGTGGCACATTCCCGTGCGGAAGAGGACCGCTTCGGTCAACGCATTTCTTCCGTTTTATTTCTGTGGCCAGGTTATCATGTCCGACCGAGCGGAGTGACAAAACTTCGCACAAGACACCCCATGTACAATTTTTGCCATTTTCAAGCCATTTGAGAATCATACGTTGAAATTTATCATCAATATTATTACCGTTGTTAACGGTGATAACTTCAATATCTGGCTGCCTAATCTTGAGTCCCAAGCCAATGTTCTTCCACTTGGGCCTGGCATCCCAGATCGCTTCTTGGACCTCGAGCAAATCATCTACTCTCAAATCATCTTTGCGCGAAGCCATCTCCGGTCCTGTGTTATTATTGATGTAAGCGCGTGCGCGCAACGGAGACAATTGCCCTAGATCGAGAGAGGGGGTGTGGAGGGGGGGGGGTTGGGCGGAAAAACATCGAGCATAACGCGCATGCGCAGTTAGTGCCAATACCTGGCTGTTGTCATTGCTCTCCACTGGCCAAGAATGAGAGTTTGCATCCTTCTAAGGAAGTTAACTTTTCTAGTGAAGTTTCTCCAATCAACCAGCAACAACCTCAGGTCTCGCGTTTTTCCTATATACATTTGCATCTGAGGATGTTATAAGATCAGTCTGGTTGAGCAATGTCAGCTATAGCTATACTTGAAAGTGAGTTTGGTACATCATTCGTGATACAATGTCTTAATGACCCTGAAAATGCTCAATTAGTACTGCAAGTAGCAAAAAAAGCTCTGATCTCTATATAGGGACTGGGGTTAGAGATAGCCAAGTGTCACCAGTCGACTAAGCACATTGCTGACCCTCGAATTGCCTCCTCATGATCTAAGCTATGGGACATCACTCTAGATCACGGGGTTCGTGAAACTCGTTTAATTTAACATCTACTGAGTGTAATGTGCAGACCAGTGTTCCGGAGAGCGAGAATGTCCCATCTGCAACATCCCCATCCACCAGAGCACTTCGTACTTTGAGCACGTGTGCTCTGACCACTGCAACAGGGATATATCTGTCGAGGGAGTTCTGGAAGCCATTGAAGGAGGTGTTCACGAAAACATCCTCACGATCGCCACTATCCTCTCCAACTCTCTCTAATCTCTTCTCATGTTCACGTCATGGAGTATATACTTTTATTTATATTTATGCATAATCGTTGTATCACTCTTGGGGCTCATAACATGAACTTGAACTTGACAATAGCGAACCAGCAAGTGAGAGAGTCACTGGTGATGTGTTGTGAGGAGAGATACAGGGTGATGGTATGATAAGGAGGAGACGGCCAAAAGGTGGAGGGAAGGATGGTGGGAGATGGAGGATTTCACAGTGGACTGTGGTAGACTGAATGAGTGTTGAAGTTCACCTGCAAAATTAGACCAGATTATGAGGTAATAGTCAACATGGCCAAGAAATAAAACATCATGTAAACCAACAGTTCAAGTTTTTGCATGTAGGAAATGCACGAATGCATACATTTTCTGGCGTCAATGCATATTCCTCTGTATACAAATAATGTGAAAATGTGAACCACCTACCATGCACTGTCACAAGTTCAAACCTTCATCTCTCCTCCTTCCCCGCCCCCACCAACTACCATCATCCCACATGGTGTCACATGCAGTCACATGTACTACCTCTGCCGAAATCTCGAGCAAGGTCTTCTACGATCTTTGTAGGCTTTAGAATTGCCTGCACAGTTATGCCGATGTAGATTGTGTAATAATTACGCATGGTTTACTATAGTCAAGTGGAAGTAATATCAAAATTCTTAATTAATGTTGAGCTTTGATGTATATAGGGATGGAGTTACTCCCTCTTCATTAAATGAAAAGCACTAAAGTGCAAACCCTCGGCGCAAAACGCGCGCGTTGTATATAGCGTTGATGTATATGGGCTGGGCCATGAGTCGTCGACGGAGCCAGTTTCTCGCCCGACACAACACAGTCACAGGCTAGCTGCATCAGTGGGTAGCGAGCGGTTTGTAGAGCAACGCTGGACTGCACACATCCCTCCACTATGCGCTGAGCGGGCTAGACCTGGTCGACGTAGCCATGCTTAGACGCACTCGCGCGCGCCGCGTGGAGGACCGCGTATAATACGCATGCGCACCTACATCACGAGCAGCTGTTGTTGATGGTTGTTCCGATCCTTTGGAGATTGCAATTATGTTTGCTTCTAATATGCACAACCTATTGAATACTCATTCTCCTACTCTTCGAAACTCCATGTCTGCATCGATCAGATCCTCAATCTCAACTGCTCAGCTTCAGGATATCAAGGTGTCTAGCGACGACGTACTTCAAGCTATTTCTAACCTAAAGAATGGTAAATCAGATAACCTTGGTCTTTTCTCCGAACATTTAAGGTATGCTGGCCCTGTCATTGCAGGTGACCTCGCTATTTTCTTCACAGCTTGTTTTAGGCATGGCTACCTGCCACAGTGCATCCGGGATTGTGTTGTCGTTCCTGTCCCTAAAAGCGGGAAGGATCCAACAAGCAGTACCAATTATCGCCCGATTACACTTGCTTCTACCTTAAGCAAATTGATTGAACATGTCATTCTTCTTAACTATGGAAATCTTCTTCATAGTAGTCACTTGCAGTTTGGCTTCAAGGT